>CAUYQG010190185.1:0-94137 GCA_963574415.1 Tarsius wallacei | reverse complement strand
TACAGAGCTGTTTGTGGTGGTGGTGGGGGGAGGTGGAGTTCAGTGCAGTGCCCTGCAGTGGTTTTCATACCGCTGTGAAGCTTTGAGGCTGCTTGAAATTGTTGTAGGGCCACGATGGGGGACTAGGTAGAGAGAGCGGGGTTCCAGACCTCTCCCCCACTCCAGCTCTACTTAGAGCTCCTTTATCTGCTGGACTTTCCTATAAAGCTCCCCTTAAACAAAGGGTTTCTGGCTACAAAAAGTTGGAAAATCATCCCCTTGGCACTGGAATGCTGCGTCCTAGTGTCTGGCACAGAGAAGGTGCTCAATCATCGTTTGCTCCCTGTCCTCTGTCGGCCTGCCAATCCTGCAAACTCAGTTGGGGGTAGGGTGCTGGCCTGGGGAGGAGCTTGGGCTCCAGGCACTTATCCTGAATGTGCCAGAGCAAGGCAGAGACAGATGACCAGCGGAACTGTGACCTGGGGCCGGAGACTCCGGGTAGACACTTACCCCTGGAGTCTCAGCTGCCACTAGCAGTGCTGATGAGTAGGGTGTCTGCGCGTCTGTGTCCCAGTGTGCATGTGTGTATCTGTCATGTCCATATGTCCCTGTGTAAATGCACATATATGTGTCTGTGTATGAGGATGTCTGGTCTTTGTATGTCTATGTGTGTGTGTGTGCACGCACGCACACATGCACGCACGTGCTTTTGTGTGTATGTGGAGGAGGGTTGTGAGAACTCAGTCTCGTTTCCCTCTGACCTACCGGGAGACCTGCACCCTGGATCCTTCACTTTCAGCTCTAGTGGCAGAATGATCTGTTATTTTTATTACCATCGGTAATTACCATGGATAATCCAGTCTCGCTGCTCATCCTAAACTTCGATTTAACCCAGACTTTTACCACCCATCGCCCCAGCCCAAGGGTATTCCTGGGTACTCTCTGGAGACCAATAAGTATACAGTATAGATGAGATGTGTTGGGGAGGGGCCAGGATCCAGGAGACCTGGGGTTGCCCTGGGGAGCACTGGAGACTAGTAGGTCTGATCAGATGTATATTGATTCCATTGTATGCCAAGACCTTAGGTGGAAGCGCGCACACACACACACACATACACAGACACACAGTGTGGGCTAAAGGGTGGAGTTGACTGCCTCCCTGATGGTGAGGCAATTGGCATCTTGTCTCGTCCTGCATCCATTTCCACTCCAGTGTTTACTAACCATGTATGCCAGACATTGAGCTGAGCACAGGGAGCCAGCCATGAAGACACTGCCTCGATGGAGCTCCCAGGCCCTGGGTGTTGCCTAAACCGTGTTCATGAGTCCACAGATCAGGCACCTCCTGACATCATCTGCCCTATGAAGCATTCTAGAAAGCCCAGGCTGGAGGAGGTCTTTTTGTCAGGAGCAAGGCTAAAGTGGAGCTATGCCAGGCCCAGAGCTGGCCCCACAAGCCCTGAGGCAGCCAAGCCTCACCCAGGCCAGCTGCCCTGGTGCAGGGGTACTGGCACAGGCTGGCACAGGCGGCCACAGGCTGTCACTAACGGAGACTGGTCCTGGGAGGCACCAGCACATAGGGGAATGGACCACTTGGGGGTTCAAGGACATCAGGGGGAGCTGGCTGAATTGCTGGGCCCAGGAAACAAAGGGCCTTGGGTACAGCTGGGGGACAGAGGGCTATAAGCTGAGCTCCAGCACATGACAGGGTCTTCTGGGCTAAGGGCCCTGCATGGAGACAGTCAGAATATGAAAGATATACTCCCCCCAAAATACTGCTTCTTGGGATGCCTAACTCCTGGCCTTAAATCTCTCTTCTCCCTGATAATGGAAATTAGAGAGCATTAAGGGATTTGGCTCCTTTTTGATGGATGAAGGTAAGAAAAGGGGCATTTGGAGCCCAGCTGAAGGCAGAGACTAAGTGATTTATTATCGGCCTACAAAGTATTGTAGGAGCCACTCAGGCCCCTACCCTGGTTTCAGGATAGGCAATTGGGTGCTGTCTAGCTAGTATAACCCTAGTATAACTAAAACACACACACACACACACACTAGTTACCACAGTCATTACTTAACTTCTCTAAACCTCACTCTCGCATCTGCAAAATGGGATGAGAAGGGCAGACCTCACCTCACAGGACTGTTGTGAGGTCAGCACTGTACTTGGCCCATAGTGAGGATTGGGAAAAATCAGATCCCGTAAGTGATAAATCTCACAGCCCTTCCGTATCCACAGACAAAATGCCTGTCTGTGAGTAGGGCTTACTTCTACACAGTCACAACATTCCGGCTGCACTCATATGTGTTTAGGGGATGGACAAACCCACAATCCCTCCAGGCTGGTGCCTCCCTCCTCTTGCAGCCCACAGGTGCAATGCGCCTAGGTAAGCACCAGCACACCATTCCAGACTAGGGCACAGAGACACCCACCATGACAGAGTTACACCTGGTACAATATGCGGGGTGGTGCACAGCCAGGATGTGCACATGGGCACGCCCACACAGGTAACTCCTTCTCAGCCCCTCTTCTTAGTTCCTGCTTAGCGGAATCTAAAATCGGAGTTCAGCATCCTTTCCTCTGCCTAGGAGAGGAATTGCCACCTGGGACAGCAGCATCATCCTCCAAGAAGGTCTGAATTATTCTCATGCCCCTCTGTGGTGGCCTGGGTGGGCACTGCTAGGGTCTCAGCATGCCAGGCCAGGCAGCAGCTGGCAGGAGGAGGAGGACTGTGGTCGAGAGGTCTCTGTGATCCTTAGGGCAGACATGGGTGGGACAGGGACCTCTTCAGCCCCAAATGGGGGACAGGGGAGTTGTGCAGCCACGCCCCTTCCCCGTCTCTTCAGTCCCTCAGTTTTCTCTGCAGGCTCTTTGTGTTTGCAGCTAGTTCCTGAGGCCCAGCCCTGGTCCTGATGTGCCCTCTGGGGAGAGCCGTGACCCCCAGGCTCGTGGATTTGTCTGATCTTTCAGCATTGGGTATGGAGGAGTCTACCTCGTGATCTGCAGCCTCAAGTTTCTGTCCCTCCTGCCCCATCCACTCCAATGGAGAGATTTTTTAAAGTACAGAGTGGACAGAAAGGGAGAGACTTCTGTACATGCCACGCCCAGACCTTGGGTTTCCCACTTGCCTGCCCTGCTCTGTGCATGGTGTGGGGCAGTGAGTGAGGGCTTTGGAAGAAGGATCCCTTTGCAAGATGCCAGGAGTAAGAACAATGGCTTCAACTTGTTTCTGAAGAACTAAATCAGGAAGAAAAGTCCCTCACACATTAACGGAGCAATTTCTGCACATCCCCTCAACTCTGCTGGAAGGAGACTCCCCCGAGTTCTCAGACAGTTCCTTGGAGGCTGGTTCAGAGCCAAAGGCAGGTAGGGGTGGGTTCCAGTCTGCTCCTCCCCTCAGGCGAGTTTCGTTTTGCACTGGGGTCCAGATTAACTCCATCTCTTGGGCCACATTACAGGAAGGCTGCTTTCCAGCCACATGCAGGGTGGGGAAGCCTCTCAGTCTTTGGGGTTGGCAGACATTGAGAGGAATGGGCTCAGGCTGGAGGAGACCCAGCAGGAGACTCAGCCTGAATGGGTGCCCCATGTAAGGGGCTGGGACAACTTCCCCATTTAAGTACGGAACCAGATGGTTCCTCAGGTAAGAAGGACTCTGAGGTGTGCTTGGGCCTGAGTGTGTCCTGGGCTGGAAGGCATTCAGGGTTTGGGTGGTAACATCATACACCCTTGCTTTTGTTTGCACCCTCTTTGGTAAACAAAGAAACGTAGGCTAATTTTGTAGCAAGGACCCATTCAACTGAAGAAAGGACTTCTTTACTCCCAGATGCTTACCATCAGGACACAGAGCCCATAGAAATTCCCATAAATGTTCCAGGTTAGCCACAATCCCTGGAGATTTGGTCTAGATTAAGGGTAGTAGTCTCTGCAGGATAGGAGGTGGCCAGCATGCAGGAGGGAATGAAAAGAATACTTTTTACGGGTCCTTGAGTCACACCTGACTTTTACCATTTGAAAGAAGATTCCTGGAGACTGGAAGAAATTTAAAGGTTCATCCAGACCGACCTCTAACTCTATGCAGGACTGTCTCTAACCTTGGGCCAGACCCCAGTTCTTCACATCAACCTTAGAGTCATCTGAAAGGAGACTGCCCCACCTTATGGCTCATTTTTCTGGTCAAGAAGTATCTCCTGCGGTCTAGCTTAAATCCTTCCTGCTTCACTGGCATATTCTTTTCTCTGGTTCTTCCTTTTCTGTGTATCAACCACCTCTTCTCCAACCCTCTGGTTCTGCCCTAGGGATCCCTCCAAAAATACAAATACCACCCACACTCAGGCTTAGAGATTGTCTTTGAAATACGCTTTCTCACCAACATTTGGCATGAGGAGGTTTCTGATGGGGAGACTCACATCCTTCAAGCCACCCCAAATGTATTACTTCTTTGATGGCCTTAGAGGCAGAAAGTATATCTTGATGTACACCGTTCTGTGTACTCGCTTCTGAGGAATAAGTTTGGTCAGTCAAAGACAAGGTGAGGAACTATCCCGTTAAACACAATTCCCCAGAGGCCCATCCCACATGTGTCTCTATTTGAACAAATGCTAGCAGAGAAGGTGCTGGAATGGAGTTGCATAAGGAGTGAAATCTGGCAGGGGAAATGGTGTGGGGGTAGGCTAAGGGCTCAAGCTGGAGGAGCGCTTTCTCCAGGGAAGGGGGTATGAGAGGGAAGCTTGGCCAGGTGAGGAGCAGAGGATGACAGGAGAAGAGGAAGAGAGAGTGCAGGTAAGAGCAGACTCCCTGGGTCTGGGGGAGCCATCTCTAGGGCGATGTATTCCTGCTTCTCTCACCACCCATGAAGTGTATGAGAGCAGTGGTTTCTGCACCTGTGAGGCAGGAAGACCTTGGGTGACTTTGGTATCATCGGCTCAGGGACCTCTCCCACTTGTCTCACCTCCTGCCTCCCACTTACTGGCTGAGGATGCCCACAGGACATTAAGAAGGACTTTGAGCTGGGCTCGGTGGCTCAGCCTGTAATCCCGCGCTTTGGGAGGCCGAGGTGAGTGGGCTGCCTGAGCCCGCAGGTTCGAGACCCGCCTGGGAAACTTGGAGAGACCTCATCTCTACAATAAATCAAAAAATTAGCCGGGCGTGGTAGCGCGCGCCTGTAGTTCCAGCTACTTGGAAGGCTGAGGTGGAAGGATCGCCGGCCCCAGCAGGTCGAGGCTGCGGTGACCAGGAGTGGCCACTGCACTCCAGTCTGGGCGACAGAGTGAGACTCCAACTCAAAAAAAAAAAAAGAGGTAATTCCTTTGATTTTACAAATACAGTCGTAATAAGGAGCTACACAGTACTTTTGAGCACATGTATACTTTCATACGTCAGCAAATTCGTAGATATAGACATTGGATCAAAGAGCTGATAACAGCTTCAACTCTGCCAAAGGTCTGCCTGCCCACGCCTGCCCTGACCATCTTATGCAGTTTGATCCTCTGTCAATGTGGACACTATGCTTTGGGGAGCCACAATAGGTATTTGGTAAATATAACTATGCTCCTGAAAATGATGGGGTAGAATATTCTAAATATAAACAGGCCCAGGTGGAGGATGATAAGATCTATGATGAGTTTTAGGGTTTATGGAACTATTTTTCTTCTTCTACTTCTCTGCTCAGAGTAGAAGTTGGTATGAACAATGTTGTGTTTTGTCCATTTCAGTAATAACAAATAGGCACATGTTTGTGATTTTGCTGTAGAACAAACATTGAGGGAATTTAAGTCATTCCCTGGAAAGAATCATGTAATTTTAAAAATGCATATTATTTTAAAATTGGACGCCGATGCCCTTTCTGGGAAGATCCATGAAAATTATAACTGGTAGAAATATTACTCTTGAATTTTCACATAACTGCAGTGGTAAGTCTGGGTTTTATGACTTTTACGCATTTTATGTATTTAGAGTTTCTTAAATTTATCAGTCAGAATGTAAACTCTCAAAGGGTGGGGTAGGGGTGGTGGTGTCTTAACTGGTATGTTTATTTGTGGCCACATCTGGGAAGCAGTGGCCTCTGTCTTGTCCACTGTTACTTCTATTCCTAATATTGTGTCTGCTCCCTAGTGGGCACTGAAACGTTTCTTGTTGAATGAAATCATGAATGTTTTTGTAAGTAAGGCAACTTGAATTTTTGAGTATCCTATTTACTAGAAACCATCATAATTCGACTTAGCCATGACTATAGATAAGAAGAAACATTTATATTGAGCTGTAAAAGTTTTTTATTCATGAAAGAAAATCTGCTCGGAGATCAAGCATACACAGGTGATGTTAACCCAGCGTCGCATTCTTTAGGAAAGTGGTTTTCCTGAGGATTTAATTTTCAGGTGTTAATGCCTGGTATGAGCATATTCCTCTCTCCTTCTGCCCCACACCTGGCCAGCTGGTAAGAAAGTCCACGTGGTCCTGCCTTGGCGCCAGTTGGGGGTTCAGCCCTCGCCCCAGCCCCGCCTCCTCCACATCAAACCCCAAGTCCATCTGCCTCCTTTGAAGCTGTTTTCAGATGAGCCTGGGAGACAGCCCTGCTCTTCTTAGGAAGCCTCACTATGTGAGTAATACATCTTTCCATACTTGCTCGATGCCTGTGTCGTCAGTGCTGACATCTGAACCAAATTTCAGGTGGGAGACCCATCTCACACCCGTGGGGTGTCTATGACAAGCATTTTACAACATTTTCTTCTTCTCTTCCTCACCCTTTCTGTCTCATACTTAGTTACTATTATTTTTCACGGAACCACTTCAGGGTTATTTGTAAATATTATTACTTTTATTTGTAAATATTAGATACTTCAGATTTGTTTTCTAAAAACAGTACAGTCTCCTACATGACTACAACCCAACAACCACACTACAGTTTGCTTGTTTTTGGTTTTTTTTTTGAGTCGGAATCTCACTGTGTCCCCCAGGCTGGAGTGCTGTGGCATAATCACGTCTACTGCAGCCTCCACTTGCAGGGCTCAGGCAATCCTTCTGCCTCAACCTCCTGAGTAGCTGGAACTGCAAGCACACGCCACCTTGCCTAGTTAATTTTTTGATTTATTGTATTGATGAGGTGCTGCTCAGGCTGGTCTCGAACTCCTAGATGCAGACAATCCTCTTGGCAATCCTCCCGGCAATCCTCCCAAAGTACTGGGATTACAGGCATGAGCCATCATGCCCGGTCCTCACTGAGCACATTTAACATTGATATAACATATTACACATATTCAGATTTCCTCAATAATTACCTGGTTACTTTCTCAATCCAGAAACCTATCTGGAATCACCAAAGAATGCTTAGTTGTCATTTTTTCTAAATCTAAGAGAGCTTCATAACATTGACATTTTTGAAGCATCCTGGCCAGTTATCTTTCAGAAATCCCCAACATGAATTCCTACAATGTTATCTAATTATTAGGTTTAGGTAAAATATTTTGGACAAGGGTGCCACATAGTTGACACGGTGTCCTTCTCAGTGCCTCACGTCAGAAGGCACGTGATGTCAATTGATCCTATCTTGGTGATGTTAGGTTTGATAGCTTGGCTAAGGTGATGCCTGCCAGACTTTCTCCACTGTACAGAGAAATAGTAATGTTCTCTGATTATTCATAGTTTATGCCATGCAGAAATACCTGCCTAGAAGTGTGAAATTTTGAGAACAAAAATCTTCAATAAAAGTCAATTCATAATTACATAAATTTGGATTTTGTTTACGTGGCAATATTTTTCATTGAGCTGTAACATTTTTAGAAAGCTCACTCTCTGAGGTAAACAGCTTAGGCAAAACTTGAGGAAACCACTTAAGGGGTCTTAACACATACACACATCAAAATGAAGACCAGAACATTTCCAGAAGGCTTCCTGTGCCCTTCACCCCACCAAATTCCTTCTCAAAGGTAAACATTATCCACTATTCTGGTCTCAAGCACTAGCAATTCCTTTTCCTGCTTTGGACTCATGTATGTGGAATTAAACAGCACATCCTTTAAGTCCAGGGTCTTATCTGTAGCACAGGTGGAAATCATCTATGTTGACACAGTAGTTTGCTCTATTTGAGGGCTAGGTAATATTTCATTGTATTATTGTCCCACAGTTCACTATTGATGGACTTTTGGGTTGTTTCAACTTGGGGCTATTAAAAATTAAACTAGCCGGGCTCGGTGGCTCCGCCTGTAATCCCACGCTTTGGGAGGCTGAGGTGAGTGGATTGCCTGAGCCTGCGGGTTTGAGACCCACCTGGGCAACTTGGCGAGACCTCATCTCTACAATAATCAAAAAATTAGCCGGGTGTGGCAGCGCGCTCCTGTAGTTCCAGCTACCCGGAAGGATCGCCAGAGCCCAGCAGGTTGAGGCTGCGGTGGCCGGGAGCGGCCACTGCACTCCAGTCTGGGCGACAGAGTGAGACTTCCAACTCAAAAAAAAAAAAAAAAATTAAACTGATATGAAACATTTTTGTGCATGCCATTTAGTGGACAGAAACATTCACTTATTTTATGTATATAAGAGGGGAGTCAAAAAACCTGGAATTTATTTATAAAAAATTGTGTAGTTTATTCTTGCTTGCTTAAACTTCAGTCACCTTCAAAGTACTCTCTGTTGGATGCAATATACCTATTGAGATGCTTTTTCCTCTGCCCAAAACAGTTTTTGGACTTGTCAATTAGGATACCTTTTAGTGCTTCTGCCGTGTTTTGTTTCACCACTTCCATATGGGCAAAATGTTTTCATTTGAGGACTTTTCTCATCCCTGGAAACAAAAAAAGCTCCTTCAGGGAGAGAGCAGGTGAATGGGGAGGGTGGGACACAGGTATCACACTGTTTTAGGTAAAAAAAACCAAACAAACTGCTGAACACTCAGTGTCATGTGGCAGGTGCACTTGTAAATCACTCATTATTAAGTGGACAGACGTGTTGAAAGAATATCCAATAAAAATTCACTGAAGTTGAACAGAGCTTCTCTCAACAACACTAGCTGGTGCACTGATGCCAATGGGTTCCTAGAACACTTGCCTAGCAGGGGAACTCTGTACTACAAGCTGCTCTACCTCCAAAAAAGAATTCCTTTTTTGGGGGGGTCCCCCACATATACCCTACAGATCTGTTTTTATTTTTCATCATTTGTTTAATGTTTTTTATTAGTCACTGGAACCCATCCATGAAATATTTGATTTTTCTATAAATATGCCTGAATAGCATAAAACTGATATTCATGAGAAAAATTTCAGATGCATTCCACACACTTTAACATGGAAACATCTGCAGTCCAGATATAGGATCTTGAGACACGAACTAGATCTCATCCTTCATAGACATCTATACATAATTCTGACTCACAAATATAATTATTCCTCTCTACCATGGATATTGAATTTGACCCTTATTCATGTAAATGGTATATCGTGTTAGCTTTGCTGACCCTGAAGGAGGAGGCATTGAGGACAAAGAGGGACTATCAACAAGTTCTAAAGTCTGGAGTAAAGTTTGCTGATGAGGTAGATGACTTTACTTCTGTGTAGGAACGCTCACCAGACTTAGGAATCTCTGCCTAGGAAAATCCATACATTCAGCTCCAGAAGAAAAGGAGTCTGCAGTCACTTCCTAACTAGCCTGCAGTGCTGTTGTTATTGTGGTCTCCGTCCTTGTATGCTTTTGGACATCAACATAGGCATAACAACAGCTACCTGCCTCTCTTCTCTGTGGCTGCCCTGAACTAACCGTGACAGAGAAGAAGAAAGCAACAAATGTAACCTTATGTCACCCTCTTGCCATAAAATAATGTATGAGTCTAGTGTTATGCCAAGTCTACCCAATTCTTAAATGTTTTAGAGTAGTGGGCTTTGTGAGCGAAAGCCAGCGAGGGGTCTGTTTCATGTCTGGGTTGAGATGGCATCAACCAGGGTGAGTGGGCATGAAGTAGTGGCCAGTCAGAGAGTCCATGAGAACCTGAGTCCTAGAATATGTTTTGAAATGGTGAGGCCTGTGGGTATCTCCAGGCAGTAATGTTGTGCTAGTCAAGGCAAACCTCCCTACCTCAAGGGCTAACAGAGCTTTGACTTTGAACTGCATTGAAGTCAGATTTTCTTTCCCTAACTTGGAGTTAATTGGAACATTTTAATTGTAGTCACAGCCTAATCTACTGTTTTTAACATGGTGTCACCTGTGGCTTGTGATCCAGGTAAAGATTTCAAGATTTTGTCATATGTCTGGTTTCACTTAAGGCCCAAGGGATTTTAGTGACCTCGTCTAAAATTACTGGGACTGACCAGGTGCGGTGGCTCATGCCTATAATTCCAGCACTTTGGGAGGCCAATGTGAGAGGATTACCTGAGCCCATGGGTCTGAGACCAGCCCAGGCAACTTGGTGATACCTCGTCTCTACAATAAATAAAAAAATTAACAGGATGTGGTGGCGTGTGCTATAGTTCCAGCTACTTGGAAGGTTGAGGTGGAAGGATTGCCTGAGCCTAGCAGGTCAAGGCTGTGGTGGCTGTGAGCATGCCACTACACTCCAGCCTGGGTGATAGAGTGAGAGATTCCAATTCAAAAAAAATAAATAAATAAGATAAAATAAAATTACTGGGACTGGGTCCTAACCAGCTGTTATCTTAAGTGATAAAAATTAACATATTTACATAACAATAATTTATAAAGAGTCTTCTTTTTGCATTAAAGTCAGTTTTATTTTATTTATTATTTTTAGATTCAGGGGATACATGTACAGCTATGTTACATGGGTATATTGCGTGATGGTGAGGTCTGGGCTTCGATTGAACCTGTTGTCCAAATACTGAACATAGTGCCCCACAGATGGTCTTTAACTTTTGTCCCTCCCCTCCCACTTTAGGGGTCCCCAGTGTCTGTCACTGCAGCTTTATGTCCCTGTGTACCCAGTGTTTAGTTCCCACTGGTAAGTGAGAACATGTGGTATTTGGTTTTCAGCTTCTGCATTAATTCACCTGGAATAATGGCCTCTAGCTGCATCCATGTTGTTGCAAGACATGATTTTGTTTTTTTAATGGCTGTGTAGTATTCCATAGTGTATAAGTAACACCTTGTCTTTATCCAGTACACCATTGATGGGCATTTAGGGTTGGTTCCATGTCTTTGCTATTGTGAATAGTGCAACAGTTTTCTTAAGCATTATTATGAATGTCCAGATCTATATAGGGCAGAATAATTAGTCATGACAAACAAGAAAAATCCATAATTAACTGACATGTTTTATTTTATTCATATGTTTATGAATATATTTTATTCAATTTTATTCATACCTCTTCATGCTTAATATTAGGTTTTTTTCTTGCCTATTCACTCCAGTTTTTGTTGTTCAGTCTCTGATTCTCAGACTTCTGAGATCATCATTATTTTGTTGAAATGTAACACAAAAGACTTAGAAAGTGGCACTGAAATGTTGTCAATTATAGGATTTCATGAAGTCCATGAGAGTGATGCTTTCTAGAAACAGCTCCACTCACTTGCTAGAACGAGTTAGACAGTGAGTTAGACTTTCAACTAAAAAAGAAAATCAGTGAGGATTGTCCGATGTCCCCACTACCAAATATTTCTATCCCATTCTATCCTATAAGTCAAACACTGACCGAGTATCTAGTAAGCTCAGTGCTGGGCACACAGTGTCCCAAGAATGGGGATAACCTTGCCGGTTATGGGAAGATGGACGTCCAACTTATAGGACAAAGTGCTGACTTTCTTGTTTGCTTATTTTACTTAACTTTCATTGTCTGCCTCTCCCCATAAGAATATATTTGCAATAAAGGCAGAAATCTCTTTGGTCCTTTTTCCACTGTACTTCTAACAGTTGGACTAAAGTCTGACAGATATTGAGTTTTATGTAAATATTTGTTGAATGAATGGTTGAATTCTCTCTTTTATTTATTTATTTGAGTCAGGGTCCCACTCTATCACTGAGGCTGGAGGGCAGTGGCACGATCACGGCTATCACAGTCTCAATCTTCTGGGCTCAGGTGATGCTTCTGCCTCAGTCTCCTGAGTAGCTAGAACTACAGGCGTGCACTGCCATGCCTGGCTAATTTTTTTACGAGGTCTTGCTATGTTGCCCAGGCTGGTCTCAAATTTCTGGGCTCAAGCAGTCCTCTAGCCTTGATCTCCCAAAGTGTTAGGATTATAGGTGTGAGCCACCGCACCCAGCCTTGAATTCTCTTTTTTAATGAAACTTTTCTCTAGGCTCAGGGTGTACCGAATGTATTACAGAAGAAGACTAAAGTGGACTTTTAGAGGAACCCCTCTAGGTGGTCGCAGTGTCCCTTGGCTGTCTGTCAGTTTGTGTCGGGAGGCTCTTCTCAGTTATAGGCAGTGAAATCCAAAGAGAATGAACTTAGGTGAGGGGGTGCTTATCAGCAAGTCCCTGGGGGAGAATCAACAGCAGAGCAGTGCTCAGAGAACAGAGACCTCCAGGGCTCAGACTTAGGCTCCTTCTCTTGCCTCCCTTATTCTCCCAGAGAATGAGATGGGGGGACAGCTACTGGTCACACCTCCACAACCCTGAGCAGGGAGGAAAGAAAACCACCCCCCCCCAAAGCCCAGCCAAAATGTCCCAAAGACAGACCATCTCCTTCTTGTAGACAGGGCAGGATCTGCTTCCAGAAGAAAGGAGGAGCAAGATGTTGAGACAAGCACAGCAGTCTCCCCTGTCTCCTTCCAGGTCCCTCCCTCTGAGCAAGTGGAACCATTGCTGTCCTTTCTGACTATAAGGAAATCACCCATGTTTCTTGTATTGCCACTAAAATCAGGTACAAATGTTCTCCTTCAGCATGAAGGTTTACCATACTGTGGTCCGGGGAAGATACCAATGAGATAATGGATGCGCAATGCTCGGTCAGGTGTAAATAATGACATACAGGTAAAGTCTTAAAGTCTTGTGTCCATCCTGTTCCTCCCCTTGAAGATATCCTATCAATTCAACCAAGTGGATACTTGCGTTTTATATTGTTCATGACACTTCTTCTTCCAGGACTCTTCTTCCCCACCTGGTCTCTCTTTGTGTAGACCTTAAGCCTTCCCAGAAGTCCTTCTGAACTTCTCTCTCCTCCAGAAAGCATGGCCATCTCACTGGGTTCGTGTGGGACCTTTTCCTCCAGGAGTCTGGGCTCTGCATGGCGTGCAAGGTCCTGACTGCACTCTACTGGCCATGAGGGTCATGTCAATCATTTCTGGATCTCTGTTTCTCCCATTGACCCACCTAATTCTAGAGCAGAGGAGGTTTGCATCTCACACTCACTGGAGTAACAATTTGCATAGGAGGCCCATGACCATTTTCTAATGGAGCAGAGATATAAGGGTTTGAATGCTGCCACTTGGCAAAAATGTATGGATTAAAGAGTAAGAAAGATGTAAGGAAATAAAACCATGTGTATTTGTCTTGATAAGAAGCTCTACATGAGTTACTGTGGCATGAGAAAGCAATTTTAAGCTTACCACAATTGATATTTTTAGCATTATTTAAGAATTTAAAAAAATTTAGTAGACTGACTCAAATGATGTTTTGTAGATGGTAGAAAATGTAAGAGTGAAACTTTTGTTTCAGACATTGACTGGCTTACAGGTTACATAATTTTTAAGAAAAAAATGCTTTCCTTTAGTTAAGAAATTGTGTCATATTACTGAAGAAGGAAATTTCCCAGGTATCAAAGAGGATGAATTGTGATAAAGATTAAAAAAAAAACTTATACGCAAAACCATGTTATTACAGTTATAAACTAAAGCCATTAAGGTCCAGTCAAGTCATATTTATCTGGATATTCCTGTGAAAATTGTCCTCACCCATTGTCTGGGACTGGCTGGCCTTGGGTCCATGGGTTGCCCGTCTGTCTTTCCCTAGGCCTCTTTGGTGCACCACATGCATCTTTAGACAGCCAGTAACTACTCACTATTTTTTCAGAATATTTACTTTAAAAAAAAAATTAAGACTTTGTTACTGTAATACATTCCTTAGTCACTTTCAACTAGATTCAACAAAATTTCCTTTTGTCTTTCACTCACAAAACATATGCAGGAATCCCAAGAGACCTCAATTCCACAGGACTTTGGATTGGTCTTAACCAGTGTTTTTCAAATTGTGGACAGCAACCTATTTTTGAGTCATGAAATCAATTTATTTTTAGTGAATCTTCGCCATATTTTTTAAAAAAACCAAATGGAATGAAAGAGAAAAGGAGGGAGGAGGAGGGAGGAAGAAGGGGGAAGAGGGAGAGGGAAAGAATAGATTGGTTTGTTTAGTAACTTTTATGGGTGTGTATTTGGTCCTATGATCAAATAAATTTTTTATTGTGAGTTGAAAAAGTATTAATAATAAAGTTCCTGGTCTAGACTATATATATATATTTTTGAGTTGGAGCCTCACTCTGTTGCCCAGGCTGGAGTGCAGTGGCACACTCACGGTCACCCCAGCTTCGACCTGCTGGGCTCCGGTGATCTTTCTGCCTCGACCTTCCAAGTAGCCAGAACTACAGACACATACTACCACACCCGGCTAATTTTTATTTTTTGTACAGACAAGGTCTCGCAAGGTTGCCTGGGCTGGTCTTGAACCCGCGGGCTCAGGCAATCTAATCTCCTCGGCCTCCCAAAGTGCTGGGATTACAGGCTGAGCCACCGAACCAGGCCAAGACTATATTTTACAGATATCCTGGTCACAGAAGAAAAACCACAATGTCAGAATTGTCATGGCTTCTTGGTGAAAATCAATCAACCAATCAAAGCAAATCTCCCTGGATGAAGGGGTGTCCCTTGCAGGGTGGGAAATTGCCTTTGCTCACTGGGAGTGGAACACACTCCCATCTCAGTGCCTGTAGCCTTCTTACCCTTGGGTGCTCACATCACCGTGTTTGTCTCAGCAGGCCTGTCTTCCACTCAGCTTAACTATTGTCTAACACTTATTGTGTGCGCCTGGGCTCCCAGCTAGACTGAAAACATTTTAAGGGCACAATTAAGTCTATGTTGCAATTATTCTTCTGGTAATGACCACAGAGTAGGTGTTCTACATATATATAGACATATGTAGTGTATATGTATATATTTATAAGAGACAGGGACACATCCTGTGGGTCACAACCCCAGGTGGGGCAGGGTGAGAGGAGAGGGAAACGGGACAGAATGAGGCAGAGCACACTGAGTGACCCATCCAGGCACAGAGAGTGTGGATGCTTTACATGGAATCTCCTTCCTGCTTCTGCAGGGGGCCATCCCACCTGGGACTCTTACCTCCCACAAGCGGGACACAATGTTCTCCACTTTCCACCACAGAGTGAAGGGTGCACTCTTCTTTCTAAAATCATTTTTATGCTCTTAAAAACTTTTCACGCCTAGTTCACAATCTTTATTCCAATGTGCTTGGGGAGTAATTATGTTTTTTCTTTAAGTGAGATTCTTTGAGGCGTCCTTTGTTATGGCATGTACTTTTTCTTCTCACCCCCTCACACCCTAGGAGGCTGGGCTGTAGCCTCTGTTATTTTTGCCTTGATTGCTACTTTGTCAGGTATCACTCCTTACTTTGTACTTAATGTGTTTAAAGTTACATGGGAGTCAAGGTGATGGGTACATATGGTTCTTAATTTTTCCCCTTCAGGAGTGAAATCTGACTGGTTTAGAACCAATAGGTAGAGAGGCAGAATACTGAAATAAATAAATAAAAGCTCTGTGGCTGCCCCAAAATGCCAATTTGCAAAATGTAATGCCAAGTTATCTTTGGAAATGTCTGGCACAGCTGTGGTTTTCAGCACTGCTTCAAATCCCAGGCATGAAGACTTCAACTTTTTCAGTTCTCTTTTTAAAAATTGGAAGCAGTGAATTACTATTGTTTTACCTCCTTTCCTCCCATCTTCAGTAAAATATATGTAAAACTTGGTTCTTACTTGATGAGGTGACATTAACAATCTGGTTCTGAGTCTGGATCAAGACAGAAACAAAAGAAAATGAAAACTTCACCGTCACACTGTGTCTACTATGGGCAAAGCACTGGAGACTTGCAGAGGGTGATGACAAGAGTTTATTTTCCTAGCCTTCAGGAATTTTCAGTCTTTGTAAAAAGATAAGAGTATGCTGCATGAGCCATAAGTGATCAGCTTTGTGGGGTCATCCAGAGTGTTATAGAAGGTTCTGGAAGAGAGTGAGCTGTTTCTCCCAGGCTTGGTTAAATGGAACTGTGAATGGCCTTGAACTTCCAGCTTGAGGTGCTCATGAGTCAGTGAGGAATCACTCAAGCCTGTTGCACTTAACAATCAGAATCTATCTCTGTGCAATGTTTTTCTTTTTTTTGACAGAGACTTCTTTACAGCAACTTTTACTAGGTTCAGAAAGACCCACTGAAAATTCCTTTTTCATTATCAAAACATAAATGGGGTCCAGTTCATGTTCTGATAATGCTTTCTTCAATGCACTGTTTTTGTTATAATTCTATTCATTTATTCTTGAATAAAAATAAATGCAATTGGCATAAAATCAAAAGATACAAAAGGTATATATTAAAAGAATAAAAAATAAAAGAATAGATCTTGTGTGTCATTCAGTAGTGTTTCTAAGTTTTCTTCATACAGATATTGTCCGTTTCCTCTAAATTTATTTTTAGGTAAGTTTATTCTTTTAATTGGCCTTATAAATGGAATTATTTCTTTCATTAAGTCTCTTAAGCAGTAGTTTTTTGGTAAACAATGAACATTATGGCTATTTTTATACAAATTTTAAATTTTGAAATGATTTCAAACTTGGAGAAGTTGCAAGTGCAGTAGGATTTTTTTCCTAAGCCATTACTCTGAATAATTTAGTATGCATTTTCTAGAAACAAGGGCATTTGCTTACATGACCATAACACAACCACCCAAATCAGCAAATTAACACTGAGACATATCTACCGTCTAGTCATCTGACCCCATTCAAATTTTTGCTAGTTGTTCTAATAACATCCGTAATAACCGAAATATCCATCCCAGAACCATAATACACACTACAATTGTCTCTTTGGTCTTCTTCAGTTTGAAGCAATTTCTGTCTTTCATGGTGTTTTTGAAGATTATAAAAATGTTATGTTATAGATTGTCTCATAGTTGAGTCTTTTTGATATATGCTCATGGTTAGATCCAGATAATGCCATGTTGGAGGAAATATAGACATGATGCTGTGTTAATTTGTCCTATTACTGATGATGTTAACTTTGACCACTGGATTGCCTGATAAGGGAATGTCTTCCAATTTTTTCCATTGCAGTTACATTCTTTCCCTTTGTGATTAGTAAAGAATTTGGGAGAAGATACTCAGAAATCATGTAAATACTCTCTTCCTCTTCAAACTTTCAATCACTCAAGAGTTTGGGGCCACAGTTTTCTATTTTATTCAATGATTTATAACAAGTTATTATAATTATTTATTTCCAAGCTCAAATTGTCCCAGATTTGGCCAATCGGGGCCTCCGCAAGTTGGCTTCTGTGTCTTTTGACATATATATCTCTATCTTAATCTCAGTCTCTATCCCAATATCTCTCTATATAGAGACATACATACACACACAAGTACGTTGGCAGCTGAGCTTTTCTGTATTTATCTATATTCAAAGTCAGGAACTCATATCAACACCTCCATTCCAACCAATACCACTGGGATCATTCTAGTTTTTTTCTTTTCAGTATTTGTAAACTCTCTTCTCTGATAGTAAGAAACTTGTCTGTAGTTACATCTGTGTCTTATGAGGTCAGTTTGTCTGTGTGTAGCCAATCTCCCATAACTCCTGCTTCCCTCTCCCCTGTGGCCACTCTCTCACCTCTTCAAAGTTCTGGCACCCTTGGGGCCACGGGCCATGCCAACTCCCCTCTGACCTCGGTGAAGCTGTCGATCTTGTCAGGGGAAGAGGAAGGAGGATGCTAATTTGTACTCATCCTCCTTACTGACTTTCTATGCTCTTTATAATTTTTCTTTATGTTACTTTTTCAAGTACCTCAAGGAGTAGATAAAACGGTTTGCATAATGGTAATTTCAGTTTCCCTTTCCAAATTTCACACCTTGGATCTTCCTCATTGTACACATGATTGTATTGCTGAGTACTTCCAGAATGTCATCACATGAAGGCAGTGATCAAGACATCAGGGGCATGTTTCTTCTGTTTTCCACTTCTCATTGTGCTGGCTTTTTGGTAGAGGCTGGTGAAGTTCGTGAGAGTGACGATTCTTAAATGCAAGCCTGACCCCATCACAGCCCTTTGTTACCCCTTAGGATGGGATCCCACTGATAACGGGGTGTAATTTCAAACTCCTAGCCAGGTGAGGCCCTGAATTCTCTGCCTTCTGCCTTCTGCATCCTTGCTTCAGGGCTTTTGTTAGTAGTTTTCTTCTTCAAGAGTACATGTTAGAGACAGACTTCTCAACAAGTGTATTTTTAGCTTTTATAGTATAATCAGATGATTTTCATTTCTGGTCTCTTAATCATCTTCAAAACACTCTAAAGCTCCTTGTTTATAAAGAAGCCCCAGGTTAGACACAGCTGTCACTTGGTCAGGATAGGCCACTTAAAGAATTACATGGAATCGAACACATTTTTCTTCCCTCCTCGCTCCTGTCATGACAGCTCTTATCTAATTCTGTTCCTCTCTGGCCAAAAGAAAATCAGTGTCTTCAGTATTTTTGACCCATTTTCTAAAAATCCATTTAGGTAAGAGACTCCCGCTGTGATGGTGGGTAGCTGAGATAGATTTTTTGGAGTTGTTTTGGCATGCTCATGGGCTTCTGCTTCTACTCTGAGGATGACTACATCCATCAGAGTCCAATAGGCCGGGGATGTCACAGATTTCGGTGCTTGACAAATACAGTAACTCTGCATTTGTTTTACTGAAACCTGATTCTGTGTAGACACACCCTGTCAGTTCTGCACAGTACCACCTGCTAATCTCATGACTCTCAATGAGTCAACCTTTTCAATTTCTGATACTTTCTTGAGAGCAGGTGTCTTCACAACTGCCTTTTGGAAGATGAGCATTGCCATCGACCATCTCATTTAATTTCAACCTGTTGGTGCCACTTCCCTACCTAGTTTGTATCATGGTTAGTAACTGTTGCCCACCGCATCACGTAATCTTGAACTTCTCTCTGTGTGATGTTCAGCGTCTACACCAGGACTCCTCTGTGTGTGGTTAATATTAGCATAATCATTATGTCTCTGAGGAAGGTGAGCAGAGCACAGTTTTGGGGGAACGCTGTTGGGAAAACTAAGAGGAGACAAGAGTTTGTAGGGAAAAACAGCTACCTACCTACTTACACATTAAATAAAACAAGAGATCACTTCTTCTTGTGTGTAAATGCATGAGAGTTGGATCAGAGACTGGGAAAATAATAGTTGAGTAATCACTGGGCTATCTCACAAACTTAGTTTAAACCCATGTTGAAGGATTAAAAGATAGACACATAAGGAAAATGCCCAAGATATTTCTTTTTCCTGCCTTACATCTCTTATGTACCGATGCTATTTCTTTACTTAACTCACCCCTTTTCTTCAACATTCTTTGTTTTTAAAACAAATTTTTAAAAAATTTGATTGTCTAGGAGAAAAATGATCAATTCCGGTCGTTTTCAAGATTTCTGGCAGCTAAATAATTTCTATCTCTGTGTTTTTGTGTTAAGAATCAAGTTGCCTTTTCTCTCAGATGTTGCAGGTTGTGACACTGGCACAGGAGTTAGCACTAAGGCCAGGGCATCTCCGGGGACCCTTCACATACAGCAAGCACCTTGTACCCTGAATCACTGTGGTTTCTCTTCTTACTCATTTCTGGAAGCTTGGCAGTCAAAAGTCTGTCTCTGTCTCTTCTCTAAAACATTCAGAAGATCTTATGGAAACCATCAGGGGTGTCCTTTACTTCCAGTTCCAACTTGTCTTTCCTTTCTCATCCTTTGTTTAGCTTTTTAATCTATTTATTTTACACTTTATTTTCTCTTGCTCTATTGTGTGTACTTTTGTAAGCTGTCTGAACTCTCTTGGCATGAAACAAGGGTCCAAAAACAGGAATGACTACAGCAAAACAAATACACACATTATCATTTGGGCACACGGTCCTCCTCCTTTGCTCAGTCACGCGTGGCAAGGCCAGGGACGGTGACTGTTTTTTATCTTTGTATCTTGCTGTGGATCAAGGGTACAAAGCCATGGGTACAAGGCTTTGCAAAATTATACCAAGGGCTCCACCAGCATCGGTCACATTGTGAAGAGTTGTTTTTGAGTCAACGCAGCAAAGTAGTGGACTTGGTATTTGCTGCATGATGACAGAAAAAGTGAGCAGGATTCCAACCCGGGTTATTTTTTAAGCATCTTCAAGTCTGGGCTGCAGGGCATGGGGCACTACGTGCTGTGTCTGACCCCAGGGCCTACGTCCTAGTTATAGCCACAGGGTAATGCAACCCGTACCATGAGAAATAGAGTGAGAATGCAAAACACGAAGGGAAGAGTGAGCAGGGGGTGGTATAATCCACATGGGTCTGGAAGAGCCTCATCTCCTTTGAAAGAACTCTGTCTCTATGTAGTGCACAGGGAACTCGGGTCTACACCCTGTGAAAGGAGCTCACAGTGACCCTAACTTACTACTTCCTTTCCTTACCTTTCTTTCTTTCCTCATGTTTTCTTCCTTCCTTCCTTCCTTCCTTCCTCCCTCCCTCTCTCCTTCCCTCTCTCTCTCCTTCTTTCTTTTGAGTCAGGGTCTCTGTCATCCAGACTGGAATGCAGTGGCACAATCAGTGGCACTGCAGTCTCAACCTCCTGGCTTTAGGATATCATCCCACCTCAGCCTCCCGAGTAGCTGGGACTACAGACATGGTACCACCATGCCCGGGTAATTTTTTTGATTTGTTGTAGAGACAAGGTCTTGCTATGTTGCCCAGGCTGGTCTCAGACTCCTGAGCTCAAGTGATCCTCCCACCTTGCCCTCCCGAAATGCTGGGAATACAGGCATGAGCCACCACACCTGACCCTAACTTTCTTAATTCTCCACTGAGGATCACAGTGGGGGGTCACTCTTCTCCTCTTGCTGCAGACATTGCATTTGTATATCCCCACCATTGGGTTCTGAGAGGATGTCCGTTAAAGTTCAAGTATGTTAGAAGATAAAGTCCCATCTTTGTATTTCTCTGATCCAAAGAAATATGTGTGTGTAGGTTTTGAGTAATGTTTTCTGGTGACCATGATGTCCCTACATCTACATATCAAATTGCAGCAAACAGGAGTCACATTTCATACCAGATACTGTAGTTTACTGGACGTTTTATGAGTTAGGACCAAAATTCACAAACAAGAGGCATCAAAGAATCCTCCCCTGTAGCTCATCCTTGGCTCAGCCAGACGCAGGCCATCCTCAGTGCTGTCTGCTGATGTTCAGTGCAGCTCCAGCCGCAGATGCAACGGTGGACGGTCCCATCAAGTCAGCACCGGCTCTGCATCAGTGTCTACGGTCACACTCAGACTTGCCTGGCTCAAACATTTCTTTACTTTTTCTTTTATCTTTTTGGAGTCTCACTGTTGCCCAGGCTGGAGTGCAGTGGTATGCTCAAGGCCGCCACAGCCTCGACCTACTGGGCTCAGACAATCCTTCAGCTTCAGCCTTCCAAGTAGCTGGAACCACAGGCGCACACCACCGTGCCTGACTAATTTTTTAATTTATTGTAGAGAGTTGCCCAAGCTGGTCTTGAACCCCTGGGCTCAGACAGTCCTCTCACATCCACCTCCCAAAGTGCTGGGATTATAGGCATGAACCACCATGCCGGGCCAGACGTTTCCATACATAGATACAATTTTTTAGTTGCAAGCACAACCCAAAGTTGCTACTAAATTCTATTTCCTGAGCAGCATAATGTCCAGAAGTGAGTTAAATGACAAAGGAATACAAGGCTGGGCATGGTGGCTCATGCCTGCCATCCCAGCTCTTGGGGACTTGGGGAGGCTGAGGCAAGAGGATTGTCTGAGGCCCAGGGGTTGGAGACCAGCCTGGGCAACTTGGCAAGACCATGTCTCTACAATAAATCGAAAATTAGCCAATGTGGGGGCGCACGTCTGTAATTCCAGCTACTTGGATGGCTGAGGTGGAAGGATCATCTGAGCCTAGCAGATTGAGGCTTAGGTAGCCGTGAGTGTGCCATGGCACTCCAGCCCGGGAGACAGATTGAGACTCCAACTCAAAAAAAAAAAAAGGAAGAGAAGAGAAAAGGATGAAGAAGAGGAAGAAGAAGAAGGAGGAGGAGGAGGAGGAGGAGGAGGAAAGGAAGGAAGGAAGGAAGGAAGGAAGATCAAGACAGGACTCTGGTATCAGGGTGCTGGGCAGGAGTGTGAGGTCAGAGGGTATGAACCCAGGAAAACGTGAGTGTCTGGATGAGAATGCAGCCTTACCCCTGCTTTGATGGACGCATCAGAGTTCTCCTCAGTATCCCCACATTCCATGCCCTGTGTACACCTGCACCCAGAATCACACTTCTGACTCATTCGGAACACAGTTCACCTCATGTCTGCTCAGGTAGCATCTCCTGCCGAACCTCTGTATCAGGAGATGGCCACCCCACTCACGACGATCCCCAGCCCAGAAGCGTGGGCCATCTCTTTTCTGGACAGTTGTGTGAATTCTGCCTCCTGCTCGTGCTTTCTCCTCTAATCCCTACCTCTTCCTTCCCCTTCACTGCTGTCTCAGTTCAGGGTCCCACCATCGCTCACATGGACCTCGTTCATGTAACCTTTCGGGTTCCTATGTTTTTAATACAATTTCTATACTGCTTCTTCTAAAATAAAACATGTCCATAGGAAGCCCTTGTTCAAAATTTCCATGGCTAGCTGTCAGGGCCCAGTGTGGCCAGAGGTCCCCCAACTTCCGGCCATGACCTCATCTTGTACCACCCCAACCCAGCTGTGTGTGGAATGCCTTTCCACTCTGACACCGGTCCTTCTCCTTATCTGCCTGGCGAGTTTCCTCCTCTTGCAATAAGCATGGCAGTGTCTTCTCCATAAAGGCCTCCTTGATTCTCAAACAGAGGATTCACTCTTCTGCGCGTCACCCCCCACATGGTTCTTGTTATTGCATCTGTATGCTTGGGATAGGATCAACGTCTAAGAACTATTCTAGCTGTTATTTCATTTGCATGTTTCTTTAGTAATTATGTATTTTCATGGCTGTTCCCTGCTAAATTGGGCACTGCTCAATAGAGGGACCATGTCTTATAAAGTTTGATATCCCTGTGAGTACAGAGTAAGTGCTCCATACATTTTTAGTGATGATGATGATGAGGAGGAGGAGGAGGAGGAGAGAGTCACTAATCTCATGGTAGCCTCATTCAAGTGGAGTTGGCTGGGCATTTTTTAAAAAACATGATGACTATTTCTGATCTATTATGCACAGATTTCACCGCTGCATTTTAAAAACAATGAGATAAAACTGGAAATAATACAAAAGAGAACAGAAAAAAATATATTCAATAGAGATTTTTAAAAACGGAGTTCCATTTTAAAAAGTGTCTGAGCATCTGTTACCCTCCCTGGATCTTCCTCTTGCTGTCTATGAAATGAGGAGGCTGGCGGTTGTTTGCCATCTAAATCTCCCTCTGGTTTGTGAGGACTCTGACACTAAACTTCAGCTGGTTGGCTTAGGGGCTGACAGGGAGAGGGAGTTATTTGGGCAAACCTTGACAACTTGCTCTCTGTTGCTCTAAGCTTGATAACCAAGAAGCCAGTTGAATTTTATAGGGAGGGTGTGTAGATAAAATGAAGAATTTCTTGGCAATGAGAGAGAGGCAGCAATGAGTGAGCTGAGAGAAGCCCCTGCATCTGTTGACTTTATACACAGAAGGCACTGGTTTGGATTGCATGGGTTTCACCTGCCAGAAAACCAAGTGACTTGGATGTTGCTGCTGACATCTTGGCTTGACGGTCCCAGCTCTTCCTTTCTTCTGACCTTGAGGCTGTGCTGTGGCCTGGGGTGGGGGTGGGGAGTGTGAAACAGAGTTGAGATGCCCGCAGGCCTATGCTGAGAGAGAGGCCAGCTGAAGGGCAGTCATGGTGCTGAGGGAGGAGCTGGTGCACCGCTAGGTGGCCCAGGAGGTGATGCATCCTCAGAGTGAGGATGGGCCAGCCAGAGGTGCCATGGTCCAACAAACAGGAAGGGGGTGCATCCCGGAGGGAAGCAGGAGACAGGGCTGTGCTGCTGCCCACCACCCACAGGGGGTGGTGGGTGGTTGCTTACCTTCTCTTCATTAGTAAATTCATCGGTCCATTTTCAAATACATGCCAGGTATTTTCTAGAAAACTCTCACCACAATCCTCTGGGGGTAGATGTTGTCCTCCCATTTTAGATAAGGAAGTCATGATCCAAAGATGTTACACAGTTTTAAAAGGCCACATGGCTGGTAGGTAGAAAAGCTGGGATTCAAACCCAGAACTATTTTGCTTCTGCTCTTTCTTAAAACACCAACTTATCTTCCTTAAAAGTGAGGGTAACAATACACGCTGGCGTGTGTAAGTATCAAATGAGAGAATGTCAGAGAAGGTATTTTGAAAACGGTGAAGCATGACTTAAATATACGTTATTAGTAAATGAGACATAATTGTTGGACAGACAGATTTTGAGCTTTTCTGGGTAGGATATCCAGAGAGCTTTTTCTCTTTCCGTGTGTGTATGTGTATGAATATTAGCGTATGTGTGTGTTGGCGGGGGTGGGTGGGAGGGCTTTAACACCGATCTTGATGAATGACTTGAAAAACTTATTTCAAAGGGGGAAAAAGATTACATTCTTCCCAAAATCTTACAAATTTCCCTCCCTAAGAGATTAATATATTTCTAAGATTGAGTAGTAACAATGGTAATTACAGCTCTGTGTGTGTGTGTGTGTGTGTGTGTGTGCACGTGTGTATGTGTGCTTGCTTCATAATTCAACTCATAAAATAATCAGGTTCAATATTTGCAGCAAGCCTAAGCCAGGGACAGTGAACAGTTAATTTTCTGATTATTGAATTGTGCCTTTGGTGAGGATACAGAGGCTTGGACGAAGCAGATGGGCTTCATTCACCCAAGGAGAGTGATCATGCTTTTGACATTCACTGCCTGGGGCATCTTACTGGTTTCATGAACCGGAATTTATAAAGATAACAACAAGGACAGTTAATCGTTTGCCTTTCCTGGCTAGTTTAGGGCTAGGTATGACATCACCACAGCCCATCTGGGAGCTCCAATTCTCACTGGTGTCCACCCAGATACTTCATAAAACAGACTAAAATGCATATGGTTGACATTCTGTGGCAGGTGATCAATCTGAAAAAACAGAAACTTGGACCTTATCACATCCTCTCCCGGGGCCCTGTGGAAAACATATTTCTCCATGATTTTGTCAGAATGTTCATTTCCACCTGAATTCTCCAGAGGAGCAGAGCTGACTGTATCACCAAGTGATGAAAAATGGCTCAGGGTGGGCAGCCAAGTTCCTGTAGATGTGATGCATCACAGGTGGATAATGCGGACAGCCTGGATGTGCCCAGGAGACCCTTTGGCAGCTGGAGCTGTGGTCATCTCATCCCCACCTAGAAGGTCACTGAGTAGGTTTGGCAGTGAGCGGACAGCCAGCTTTCCTGGGTGTGGTCTGGCCTGCAGCATGGATTACAGATTATACTCCAAGGAAAGCACAGATATCTGGTCCATTTCTTTGTGATGCTCACCCTTTGACAGAAGCAGCATTGCTTAAGGGAGACAAATCAACTGGGCTCTAGTCTCAGCTGCCCCAATGTGACCTGTATTACCCTGGGCAACTTACATTCTGAGCCTCAGTTTCCTCATGTTTCCATATATCTGGGACTATAGTGGAAATAATATGAAACCATATGTTTATTGTAAGGATTTGAAGGCACTTGTGCAAAATGCCTAGTATAGGGCTGGCAAGTAATGTGTGTGGTGACAGCAGTCATACCACGTAAGTAATTGCTGCTGTAGTGTGCAAGTGTCCCAGTGTGCCCGCTAGTTGGCTTCTTCGACCAATCTTCCCCTCCTCGCCCATCAATCCCTTTTTTAATGCAGGTTGTGCCCAGATAGAGGAGAGAATCTCTGCTAAGAAGAATCCCAGGGACTGCTGGAAAAGAGAAATCATGCAAGGGAGCTTTGGGGGTTTCCCTCCGAAGAGGGCGTGTCTTCCTTAAGGGCCTTTTGTTCTGGCTCTGAGGAACCTGAGCCTGCGCGACAGCAGACAGACCTGGAAACTTCTGCGGAGTTGAGGGTCGCAGCATCAAGGGGGCTGTGAGCTCTGTTGGGAACCCATCACCCTGAAAGCATGGCTTGGAGGCTTGAGGGGTTGTCAAACCCAACATGGGGTAAGTGGTGGGGCGTTGGTGTGGAGTCCACGACAGCATCACGGGTGAAGCCTTCAAATCTTGTGGGCAACTGGCGCTGTTCCTGCCCTCCTGGTGGTATCACTTGTGGTCATTGGCCATGCCACTGCACACTCATGGAGCTCTCCTGGAAGGCAGACGCAGCTTTTTTATTTATTCGGTCTCGCTCCCTGGTAGAGGAGGGCAGGACTGTGGGAAGCGTTACCCCATTCTACAGAGAAGGAAGGGTAATGACTTGCTTGAAGTCGTACAACTTGTTATCTCATCGTGAGGACTTGAAGCAGTGCTCTCATTCCACGTGGTGACTTTTAATACTCTTTCTGAGGCACTGAAATCCAGAGGGTATAAACCTCTTCATGATGGCTTTTAAAGAGAGTACCAAGCACCAGGGCTGTCAGTAACTGTCCGTGCTGAGGTCCCCTACAACCCCTCTGGCCACGGACCTGGCCTCTCAGACTAGAGATTGACAGGCGGGAAAGGAGCCAGTGACCCCACACTGCTGGCCCAGAGCTGGATGGGGCTGTGACCCAGCCAGGTCTCCCAGTGTCTTCTGCCCACCCACCAGCAATGCTGTTCCTCTCCCTCTGCTTCTGCCCAAAAGATGCCCCGCGTACAGTGGAGGTTGCTGTGGGAGACCCTGGTCATGCCCCAGAGGCCAGCATAGAGCTTTACCCTGCATACCCTGCCCACCCACCTGGTGGGCCATCAGACATTCATTCTGCTCTTTCTGGTGTCTAACTGTCCCCCTCTCTCCCTCCCTGTGTGAGGTTCGGGACGGCATCTTCTCCCCTGCTGAGGCCACCCCTGCAGTCAGCACATACCTCCTCTGTCATCTTCTTGGGTCCTTGGGCCGCTCAGCACTCCTCTGCCCTCATGTCTTCACCTTCTCCTATTCACTGACTCATGTCCTAATGTGTAAGTCTGTATAACCACCTTCTTGATAAGCTCCTGCTTGGATTCTGAAGCCCTTTCCAGCTGTCCCCTCATCTTTTCCTTTCATGACAGCCCGGCTTCTCTTTGTCCTTGATGTGCTGAGATTTAATGATGACGAGTCTGGGTGTGGGCTTACAATTGTGTCCTGTTTGGACTTCAAAGGACCTTTCAGTTTAAGGACTTGAGTTTTTCCTCAGCTCTAAGAAAACATGTTGCCATCTGCTTCTATCAGGTGCCTCTTCTGTCCACCTCTTCCTCCCCATGGAATCCCTTGGGTGGGTGTCTGTTGGGTCCTCCAAGAGCCTGTACATTTACTGGCCTTCCCTCTCCTAGTGGTATGTTCTTTGAAAGCTCTGTGCCATGTTCTGGGAAAAGGAATTTGCAAGAACTATTGCCACATTCATTTGATCTTTGTATGCACTCAGTCTTTATCAGGAATTCTATTTTTCTTTTCTATGGCCTTTGTTGATTCTCCCTTATTTCATCTCTTTTTGCTTTATAACCTCCTTTAATAGTTCTAGGGGTACAGCTGGTCACTTTATCTCTAAGTAGATTGTTTATACTTATGTAAGTCCCAGTCAGGTACAGTGGCTCATGCTATAATCCCAGCACTTCGGGAGGTCAAGGTGGGAGGATTGCTTGAGTCCAGGAGTTCAAAACCAGCCTGGACAACACAGTGAGACCTCATTTCTACAAAAAAAATTGTTTTAAATCAAAAAATTAGACAGGTGTGTTGACACATGCTTATAATTCCAGCCACTCAGGAGGCTGAGGTGGGAAGATCACCTGAGCCCAAGAGGTTGAGGCTGCAGTGAATGAGGATCATGCCACTGCACCTTAGCCTGGGTGACAGAGTAAGACCTTGACTCAAAAAAAAAAGGTGACTCCAATTCTGTTCTACATGCTGGATTTGTGGTCCCTCTTTCATCCCAACAGCTATGACTTTTTGCTAGGTTGTCCCCTGTTGTCACTGGTGCTGGCCAATGGTGGAGAGTGAGGGGCTGGAAGAAGTGGCCTCCAGGCGAGTGCCCCTCACTGAGTTCAGTGGAAGCAAAGAAAGGTCAGGGGGTTTGGCCTTCGAGGCCAGTTGCTTCTGAGGTTGGCCCTCCTGGGTTGCCCATCCCCAGGTGTGGTCTCCCTGCCAGGAGTCAGACACCTGTGGAAGCAGCAGAGAGGGTTGGGAGATGGGTGACTTCTAGGCCTCACTCGGGGATTCTCCCCAAGCAGAACAGCCTCTCCCTGGGCTCAGGCTTGAGTCTTCTTTCACCTGCAGCTTTCCTTACTCTCTTTACATTATTTTCTTCAAAAACAGGTGGTGTGGCTGGAGTACCATTCAGGGGATTGCTTTTTAGACTCACTTCCATGAATATTCACAAAATAGCCAATCACCTGAAATAAATGCAAAAACTAGATGTGAATGGCCATGCGTCTCTGATTCAATCCTTATAGAAGTGGCATGCAATAATTTTTGTAAGAAAGGCAGTGGATAAATGGCTCACTATACTTTTATGGCCAAACATCATAATTTTTTCCTATATCTTCACAGAATCACTAGAGAGGGAGGGAAAATTTTGAACTCTGAAGTGACCTCTCCCCGCCCCCCCACCAACCCTCCCTCTCCTACATCCTCCCATCCCACTCCACCCAGCTCTGAGAGGAAATTGCTTCCTGCTGCCAATAAGGAATGCATTGGTTGGCCATGAGGAGCTGAACATTTTTTAGGAATGGCCTCACCTTGGCTTCCACATCCACAGGACATATTGCAAACTTCTCAGTCTAACATATATGTGTGGTGTTGCCAAGTACAACCCGGGACAGAGGTGTCGAGTCTCAAACTCTGCTGCATTCAGAACTAAACTGGGCCACGTCACTACCTCATCCATCACCAGATCCTGCTGCTAGTCCAATTCTCCAGGCCTGGTCTGAGGGATCTTGATGCAGAAGGCTTGCTTTCTGCTTTTCCTTTTAGCGAACCCATGAAAATGAAAGCTTCTAGTTTTTCCAGTGCAACTGAAATATTGAAAGTGATGAGAAAGAAGCATCAAGAAAACAAAACATTACAGTCATAGGCAGGGAGGCAATTGTTTTTTTAAATCATAGGCAAGGGTGGTAATTATTTGTAATATTGCTGAAAAAGTCAAACTCTGTAAAATATTTCAAGAGTTTTATTCTGAGCCAACATGAGCTATGGTGGCCTGGAGTACAGTATCAAAAGGCTCTGAGAAAGTGTGCTCAAGGTGGTTGGGTTACAACTTGGTTTTATACATTTTGGTAAGACTGAAGTTACAGGCAAAGACATACATCAGCACATGTAAGGTACACACTGGTTTGGCCTGGGGAGGCAGGACATCTTGAAGTGAGGGTTTACAGGTCATAGGTGGATTCAGTGATTTCCTGATTTGGTAATTGGTTGAAAGACTTAAACTTTGTCGAAAGGGTTTGAAGTCAGTAGAAAGAAATGCTTGAGTTACGATAAGGAGGGTTGTGAAAGCCAAGGTTTTGTTATATAGATGAAGACTCTAAGTAGGTTCAGAGAGAATAGGTGGTAAATGTCTCTTTTTGGACCTTAACTAAATCTTTCCTAGATTTGGGAAAGACCTAGAAAAAAAAGGAGATTCTTTACAATTGAAAAATTTCCCCACAAAAGATGGCTTTGCAGGGCCATTTCAAAACATGTCAAAGAAATATATTTGGGGGTAAAATATTTCCATTTCCCTCAGCGCCTGTTGTCTGTCATGTGGTGTTATACCAGAGTCAGGTTGGAATTCAGTATCTTCTGTTGACAGAGTCTGTGTCATCAGTCTTATGATCTCTATTTTAATGCTAATCTTGGTCTGTTGTTCCGAAACTCTAAAAGGGAAGGGTATACAATGACGTGTGTCTGACTTTCTGTCTCATCATGGTCTAAAACTTCGTTTTTCAGATTTCTCTTGGCCCAGATGGGTCCATTCAGTTGGTTGGAGTGGCTTAGGAGTTTATATTTCGTTTGTAGTAATTACTCATTGTAGCTTTTCTTTACCATTGGATATTTTCTACTTTGCTCATGTGCACACGAATGCCAGCTCTCCCACCCTGGTGTGGCTCAGCCTTCTTAAATTATGTAGGAGAACCTGACATGTTGGAACTCAAAAAGACCTGCTTAAAGACATATGTAAGATTGCTCCTGCAGATGCTGGCTCTCTATTCATTAAACCGATGGAGACAACTTTTTGTTTCTTTCACTGAGAACCCCTCTATGTGAGTTCTTATTCTGGGAAGGCTCAGAAATCCAAGTTTCAGTGGTTTTCTCCTAGAGCTGAGGTTGAGAAAGACCTTGGGTGTCAGACTTGGAATCCAATCCACTGCCAACCCCTAGGGAACTACCTCCCCTTAGTGCATTTGCCCTCCAGCCCTGAGCAGTGTGGGACTGGAAAAAAAAACCTTGGATTTTTAGACAGAGTTTTTATGGTGGTAATGCTGGTGGGGTGCAGTGTAGTTGCTCTGTGGGTTCTTCGACTTGACCACAGAAAAGAATTTCAGAGTGAGTCCAAAGCATCATTGAAGAGATAATTTATTAGAAAGAAAGAAACATGTTCAAGAGAGAGCCTGGGTCCTTTGAAAGAGGGTACACTCTTGCCTTTGACAAGGAACTTTGTATACTTCAACAATGAGCATTAAGCAAACTGAGCTGAGAGCAGAAGGCTGCAGGTATCTGGTCATGAGTTTTGATGACCATCTCTTAGCCTTTTAGTTTGCCAGGACCTTCTAAATAATGAAAGTTGCTGTCCAACTAGATTTGGGCTTTTCTTAAAACATGTCTGCTTACTGTATTATAATTTAGACCTGCCTAAGAAACTCTGCCTAACTACTTCTGAACTATGTTAACTATGCCTGCCTCAGTGGCAGGGGTCTTATTTGGATTCCTCCAAACAAAATTATTTCAAATGAAGATAGAGCTTTGTTTTATTTCATTTATTTATTTATTTATTTATTTATTTATTTATTTGAGTTGGAGTCTCATTTTTTTACCCAGGCTGGAGTACAGTGGCAAGCTCATGGCCACCGCAGCCTTGATCTGCTGGAACCACAGGCATGCACCACCACACCTAGCTAATTTTTTGATGTATTGTAGAGATGAGGTCTTGCCAAGTTGCCTAGGCAGATCTCGAACCCCCTGGACTCAGGCAATCCTCTCACCTCCCCCTCCCAAAGTGCTAGGATTACAGGCATGAGCCACTGCACCCGGCTGGACAACTCTGTTTTACAGGTAGTTCTGCTTTTGCATTATTCATCTCTGAGCATTTTTGCCTCCTTTAAAAACTTTTAATCTCTTAGAGTCTAGGGGCTATTTGTTAAGCATATTACACAGTTTATCTTCTCAATACCCAAGCACAGTGCCTTAGGCTTGGTAAGTACTTAATTAATAGGGAGGTCATAGAGCAAAGTGGTTTGAAGTTGGACTCCACTGGACTCTGGAGTCAGATTGCACAAATAAAGTTATTCATGTGAAGAGCTTAGCACGATGTCTGGCAGAGGGAGCACCTGGAAAGTGTTCACAGTAATCACTATTAATTATATATGCTCTTTGCATGAATCCACTAAGCAGTTTTTAGGCAAAGGTGTTAGAGAGGATTTCTCACCCTAGCCCCGATATCTGGCATCCATCGAATTCACTCTAAACAGCGCCCGTCTCCTACACCAAGAGTCACAAGGTCATTTTGCTGTTTTTGAAAATGCTTCTCTACTAAGATAAGGTGGGCAGCTGTGGGGCTGTTTCTGGCCCACCGCAGGGCAGATTTTGTCTTATTAACCTATAGGTTGCCCTTCACCTCTTTAAATGCTCTGAGAGAGTGGAGGTTGAATCATGACCTATGCAGCTAATCACCCCTTAAGAAAAGATGTGTTTGAAAACAAATCATTTTCCTACAGCAAAGTTTTAAAATCTCACCATCTCTCTGACTCCATGATATGACTTGACTTCTATACCACGGCAGACACTGCTGTCCATATGCTCAATGGATGCAGAAAGCTGTCCAAGAGGTTCCTGCGACTCACCAAAAGGTCTAAATAGACAATGCTTTTAAAATCAAATGAGAACAAGAGGAAAAGGTAAGATCTGGCTAACCTTGCCACAAGTTTAAATAGAAAGACTTATGTATTTCTCACATTTGGCTGAAGGGTGAATTTTTTTGTTCAGATGAATTAGGAAATCTTCTGACTCCTGCAGGTGAATATTATGGGATTTTGCAAGTCAGCCCTGCTGAAATTCCATAAGAATCGACTTTTCTTGTGTGATTTTCATCCTTCAACATTTTTGTTTGGTTTTTTGAGCTGCTAGTCAGTGGGCACTGTTAGACATACCTGGGAGAATTAAACCATGTGAAACCACAGGATCAAGTCACCCAAGCAAGAGTTTGGAAAAGGACTCAATGAGATGGAGAGAGATTGCCACAGGTATTGATTCCTTCTGTTGAGCTCTTGAAATTTGGAGAAAAAAATATCAACTGGGATATTCCTCATGCTGATATGGTACCTCACCCTCCAGACCCTGTGTTTACATAGTGTGTATTGGTCGTGAGTTACGTAGAAACTGCTGAAAATAAGATGCTCCTATTATGAAGTGAATTTTACTAAATTTTAAAAAATTGTCTTATTTAAGAAAACTAATAGTATCAAGTCTCTCTCCCAGTGTTCTTGTTCAGTCTGTTTATGAATACATTCAGTTTACAGATATGGAAGTTGAGACACAAAATGTTCAGGGTATGTTCAGAAATTGTAGCAAAACAGAATGTACAATATATATTTCCTTATGTAGCCTTAGAACATTTTTATGTGAATCTAATGTTATATTACCTACCAAAGTACAGTTGCAGGTACTGGCAGCTTTTATATTTCCTTTTTTTATGGCATCTTGTCTGTGCTTGTCACTGTGTGACCAGGACACAGGTTTTTTAAATTCACTGGTCTTGTGTAGTTTGTTTTTTCTCGGCAATACTTTAAGAAATGCATCTGTATTAAGAAATAACTTTTGCACTCACATTGAAAATACTTTAATATGTGTCCCATGTTAATACTTGCTAATGCAGATTAGTGCCTGTTTTTCTATGTTTTCTATGTGGGAATAGTGGCTTTTATAAGAAGACAAATGTGTTACATGCCACGGGAGCAGCCAAAGGGTAAGACAGAGGACAGGTGGTGAGAGGTGGAGGCAAAGGTCTGGCTTACGTGGTAGGCAGTGGGAAGACAGCAGGGGCTTGTGAGCAAGTAAGAGACCCATCAGGTCTATGTTTCAGGAAGACTCGTCTGGAAATAGTAGTAGAAATGGATTGAATATGGGAAGACTGGCAGAGGAGATGGTCGGGAAGTCTTCACAAAGGTTCAAGTGAGAGGCTTACACCTATAATCCCAGTGCTCTGGGAGGCTGAGGCAGAAGGACTGCTTGAGGCCAGGAGTTCAAGACCAGCCTGGTCAACGTTGCGAGACCCCCCCTACAAAAAAAGAAATTAAAAGGTCCAAGTGAGAGAAAATGAGGCCTATATCACAGTCATGGAAGTGGAAAGTCAACAAGAAATTCCACAAAAATAAACTTCTGCCTCTTCTATCTATCCTCTGTCTGCTTCCACCCCTACCCTCAGAGCACAACCTTGAATATCAGGTGAAGGGGAAGCCTTGGGACTTGTGGCATGCCAAAAGGCCAGCAAAACAGGTCACTCGGGCACATTCCCCGGATGTGTTGAGCAGCAACAGGGTAGGTGCCATAGAAAACCCTGTGGGCAGTAGGGAGCTCCTTGTGGCCTGTGAGGCAGCTAGCAGGGGCTGCGTGGGAGCTGTGTGGGGTGTGTTGAGTTCTGTGCTCATTGTGGTCTGTTGCTTATTTCCAAGCTAAAGCTCTTGGTTTGGCTTATCTAGCAGTCACTCTCGATGCCCTTCCACCTTGACTGCCTCCACTGTTGAACTCTGAAAACAGAAATGCTTGACTTCCTGGTCTCCCTTGCATCCAGACGTGGCTGTGGGACCCTGCCTGGCCAGTGAGGTATAAGCCCAAGCCTGCATGGAAGCTTCTGGAAAGCCTTGAGAATTTGTGTTGAAGGCCTGCTGGTGTTCTCCTGACCTTCTGCTGGGCTGGCTTGCTGCTGTGCCCCCCCCCCCCCCCATGCAGTGGGGAGACCGCAGGAAGAAGATGGAGCAGGCCCGGGGTTTAGGGAGGATGGAGAGACACCAGGCCTCTGATGGCAATGCTGGCCATTGCTTTCTGATGATGCTCTTTCTGTCTTAGAAAAGCAAACCCCTATTGTTTTAGGCCAGGCATGTCCAACCCATGGCCTGCAGGCCACAGGTGACCCAGGACAGCTAACAATGCAACCCCACAAAGTCTTTTAACATCTTGTGTTTTTAGCGTTTATTTTCTTTGTGATCCCATGTGTAGTTTCATTTTTGAAGTTCACATTCACACCTTATTCATGACATCACTTTTTGGCAGCAAGTTTGTGAGCAGTTGTTTTCAGTGATGAAGCACATGAGGACTAAAGTTCAAACAAACATTTCTGACAAGCACCTTGAGAACTCACTAAGAACTGTGACTGTTTCCATCAAACCAGGCATTGATAGATTAGTTTTACAAAAACAAGGTCAAATTTCCCACTAGTTTTATATTGTTATCCTTTTTCTAAACTTTATAATAAAACATATAAAAATAAGTGTTATTATGTATGTACACTAACTATGTTATATAATTTATGTGCGGCTCAAGACAATTCCTCTTTATGTAGCCCAAGGAAGCCAAAAGGATGAACACTCCTGTTTTAGGCTCTGCTAGTTGGGTTTTTTGTTCCTAACTGAGGCACTGTAGGAAGCTAAGGGCTTCCTAATGGAAGGTAGATATTCAGCTCTTAGTATCTTGAACCAAAGCGAGCATCCATGTGAGTGTGTGTGACCATGTGAGTGTGTGACTTATACAATATGTGTCAATCATCATGCAGCCACTGTGTTTCTTTTCAGGTTGGATAACTGAATCTTAATAATATCAGTAAGTCACAGGAGTAATAATGTCAGAAGTAGCATCTGCTCTGATTAAAAAATTGTTAAAAATTTCCTGCTCTCTGTACAAAAACCTGCACAAGAATGTTTATAATAAGCAGATTTAATTATAATTGCCAAAACAAGACGCAACCATGATGTCCTTTTTCTTTTCAGGTTGGATAACTGAATCTTAACAATATCAGTAAGTCACAAGAGTAATAATGTCAAAAGTAGCATCTGTTCTGATTAAAAAATTATTTAAAATTTTCTGCTATCTGTACAAAAACCTGCACAAGAATATTTATAATAAGCAGCTTTAATTATAATTGCCAAAAACAAGATGAATGGCTAAAAAAATGTGTTACATCCACACGGTGGGATACATTCAGCAATACAAACAAATGAACCCCAGTCATGACAAGGCATGAAGCACATCAGTTAGTAGAAGAAGTGGTCTGCAAAACCGTGAGTCCAGATACATAAGATTCTGGAAAAGGCAACAGAGAGACATTAAAAAGAGCAGTGTTGCTAGGGTTTCAGGAGGAGAAAGCAGGGAATGGGTGAGCACAGGGGCTTTAGGACCAGGAAACTGCTCTGTATGATACTGCCATGGCAGCTACAGGTCACCATGCCCTTGGCAAATCCACTGGCATCGTACAGTACCAGGAGTGAGCCCTGATGTAAACCATCGCCTTCCACGAATGTGTCAGTGTTGACTTGTCCACTGTAACAAATGCCCTGCATTCATGCAAGATGTAAATAATAGCGAAAACTTGGTGGGGAGGAGAACTCTGGTCTAGCCACTCAATTTTCTGTCAACGTGAAACTGTTCTAAAAAAAAATAAAGTCTTAAGTTTTTTTTTGAGTTGTGGTCTCAGTCTGTCGCCCAGGCTGAAATGCAATGGCACAAGCAAGGCTCACCTCAACCTCAACCTCCTGGGCTCACGTGATCCTCTTGCCTCAGCCTTCCGAGTAGCTGGGACTACAGGTGTAGGGCACCACGCCTGGTTAATTTTTTAATTTTTTGTGGAGATAAAGTCTTGCTATGTTTCCCAGGCTGGTCTCAAAGTTCTGGACTCAAGTGATTCTCCTGCCTCAGTCTCCCAAAATGTTAGGATTACAGGTGTGAACCACCACACCTGGCTCTAAGAACGTTAACTTTTAAAGATGTATTAAACAGCAGAAAATTTCTTTTTCATTTCTTACAGCAATAAGTATTTTAGAAATGAGTATTTTGTCCATCAGCTACAGTAATGGATATAAAGGGAGTCTGTTACCTAAACGGTTTGAAAGTACTTTTATAGCAGCAGAGATGATGAAGGTAAAGTTGTCCAGCAAGTCGTCATAGCAAAGTCTAATGTACACATCTTAATTAGTACGTTTCAGCGGACACAGCAATGGTCACTCAGCAGCAAACTCACACAACAAATTTTCCCTTTTCACATCTCCCTGCCTCATTCCATAATTTCCTCTAATGCTGGATGCAAAACATAGTTTCTGGGGAGGACATGAGTGAGGTCACCAGGCAGTGGTGAGAGAGGACAAAAAACCTACAGCTTTGGGTTGAGAATGCACTGGGATCTTTTTTTGCTCTTAGAAAAATAAAAAGTGGCTGAGGAGATCTTTTACATGTTAAAAAAAAAAAATCTTTGCTTAGCATAGTGAACAGAGACACAGGGGAGAAGAGTGAGGCGTGCGGAAGCCCCTGCTGGAGTCCGCAGTGGATTCTTGGGCCATGAGGCCGGCAGGTTGGGCAGCTGTGTTTTCCAACCCGGTGGAGGATCTTCTGCCCAGGCCAGGAGGGGAAGGGGTGTGGTTTCCTGCCTCTCCCAGATTTCTTAGGCTTTGGGTGAGTTTTCCCCATTTCTTCCAAGAAGAAAATGAAATGTTGGCAATCCTATTGCAATAGTGATATTTAAGAATTCACCCCAGTAGAGTCTACAAGTTTCAAAACTGAGGCTGCAAGTGTGTCTGTGCAAAACCAAGGGGTGGGATCCTCTTCCAGGGTTTTCCCCAAAGACCATAAGACATAGTGAGTTCATGTTGTGGACTTATTACCGTGGTTCAAATGTGTAATTTTGGCAAAATCCAGTCATGACAGTGCTAAAGGTAAGCGTGACTTCTTCAGGAGAGGTGGGGCTTATGCCTTAGGGGAGATGGGGACTCTGTGAGGTCAAATTGGGGGACCAGGTGTGCCGGGAAAAAGTGGAGGCAGGGAGGGCGCTGGTGGGTGCATGGCCATTCAGGGGTGTTCCGGAGCCCGAATGCCACCGTTGAATCCTGGCTGGGCATGTCCCAGACTCATGGCCTGGGAAAGTCATTTAAGTTCTTTCTCTGTGCCTCGTTCCCTCATATGAGAAACTGAGGATAATAATGCACCTATTTCAGAAAGCTGTTGGGAGAATGAAGCAGCGCACATATTGGGAAGTTCTTACATCACCCGGCGTCATAAATTCTTGATCGTTAACTATTTATTATAAATTCTTAGAGCAAGTATATGATAAAATGCTAATTGAAGAGTGTTACCTGGCTAGCTAGAACAGTGCCTGGCCCTCTGTAGGTCCTCATTAAAAGTGTGTGGAATGAATGAAACAAGGGCTGCATATTAAAAGAAAGCAAGATCTGTTTTAAGATCCTACATGAAGGAGTTATGCCTTGACCTGCATTTGGAAGATTTACAGCTATGGGGGAGGCGACTTGACAGTTAAACCAGAAAGAACAGCAGGCAGAGGACAACACAGAACAGGGGTGAGACCCATCTAAATGGAAGGATTGGCATTAGGAGGAGACCAAGCTAGAAAACAACGCTAGAGCCTGATGGAAGAGGACCTTGCACGTGAGGGACCGTCATTCAGTTTCACATGCTACACCTGCGAGTGGTGAACCAGGAGGTTGAGTCCAGCATCTCTCATGAGAACCAGGTGGAAATGCAACCCACTGTCGGGAGGAAATCAACAAGGAGCTGGACTATTCAGCTGGGAGATACTGACCATGGGAATGAGGATGGCTGGCCCATGGAAGGGATTTCAGGCTGGGCAGAACAGTTTGATAGAATGAATCCAACTAAGTTGAAGTTTGGCAAAGCCTAAAAATGAAAAAAAGAACACAAAGATAACACTTGAGTAGAAGACAAAATACTGTTAGAAAGGTTGTTAGTATATTCACATGTGTTGTGTTGACTGTGATCTAATGCGTCACTTTACTGAGTGTGTGATACTAGGTGATTTTGTATTAGTTCGGAGGTGGTTTTCAGAGCCCTCCCAGCTGACAGACATCCCTAACCAGTGAGTATTACTCAGAAGGCCTTGACCTATCCCACAGACTGACTTTTAGAGCTTGAAGGTGGCATGAAATTACAAGATATGTAAGAACCAAGATAACTCATTTTTTTTTCATTTCAACGAATATAAGAGAATAATGTTTAAAGAAATCAGTAACTTTCCAAAGAGGACACACATACTTTACTTAATCAGGGTGAGAGAGATCTGATCTTCCAACTTAAACTTCTGTTTTGCATGACTTTATTGAATTTTTGCTCTCACTTTTGTTTACATGTGATCCTGCAGGTTTTGAGACTTAAGTAGCTCAGGGTGCATATCATTCATTTCTTAAGCAGATTTCTCCTTTTTTAGTGCTTTGGATGGTCAAAGTCTAAAGACTCTAATAGTTTGCATTCACCCTTCCTAATCTGTCGGTTCCCAGTCTCTGGCTGGAGGCTGGAGGCTGGATGCTGTCCTCCTAGCTGGAAGCCTGCTTCCTGAACTCCAGATGGACATGGTCTTGTGCAAGTGTGGTAGTCTCCTGTGAATGGCCACTTGCAGGAAGTGCTCTGTGGGCCATGCAAGTATGTTCCAAGAAGACAGAGCCACTGTGGCAAAGCCTTCTGAGCTGGAGCTCCAGCCAGGGGTCCATTCTAGGAACCAGGCAGACTAGAAGATGCTAACACCTGAAGACAGACAGGGTCCAAGGAAGCAAGCTCATCTCATTCTTTTGACAGAAATCCTGGGCTAAAAGTTACAAATGCTCTCCGTGTGCAAATCCAAATGTTTAAATGCTTCTATAGACCATGTTATTGTGAGTGAATCATGTTGGATTAAAAACTTATAGATATCAAGCCAGTTAAGCCTGTTAAAACATTTGGCAAAGATTGCACTGTTGTGCATGTAGGAAGGATAAATATTAGAGCATTTTCTGGGCTCTCCTATCCTGGTCCTAGAGTATATTCCATTTCATTTTTGGTTTAGCCATTTAAAATGGTAAAAGAAACAAGACATTTTCAATTAACTTTAATTTAACTTTATTTTTTTAAAGGAAGATAGCATGACAGCAATAAGATAGTCTAGCTTAATGGGGATAAAAGAAAAAACAAGAGACTGGACTAAACTCATGCAAAACAATAATTATTTTTTAAAATTCTGCTTGCATCAACATTCTTGTTCTTACTCATAGTTTACCTCATTATAATTATATAATACTTTATGTTTTGATTTTCCCATTTTCCCCCAAGTCAGTTTTACTTCCTATCAACAACAAAAATAGCCAGAATGATGTTGAAATGCAAAAGATAACTACAGATAATAAATGTATTCCTCTTTAGATGAGTTCACTTTTCCTCTTTTTGGTGAATTTCTGGACAGTGATGATAAAAAAATGGAAGAAATACTTTTATTTACTATGCCTCCTGAAAGTTTTAAAGACACTAATGTTGCATTCTCGTAATTAGCTGATCATGAATGCACAGCAGATTTATGATAGGGATAGAGCTCTTTTTAAAAAGATTTCTTAAATGTGTATTCTCCAGTAGTTCCTTATTGGGGGAATTATCAGGGAGAGCTCACACTTTGTGAGGTCTGTGGTGGTCTCTCCAGTAACTGTGTGCACCAGTGTGTTTTGTGGTTTGGGCCTCATTGCTGACCTCTTACAAGGCTGTCCTGAGAGGCATCTGCCCTGGCACCTCCTCCATTTCCCATGCCCAGAGCCGTGAAAGCCAAGGAGCTAGGGAACAGCTGTAATAATAAACATCCCAGATTGCATCGTATTGTGTGTCAGGCAGTTTGAAAGGTAACTTATATCAAATGGGTTAGTGTAACTGACATGACTTCTTTATGGTGTTTAACTGAGTTCGTCTTGCTGTGGAGCTTGAATTTCCCATTGATGGTTTAAAAAAAAAACTTAGTTAAAGGTAACAGTCTCTTCTGTATTGAAACTAAATTTGTCACCTCAAAATTTAAATTATATACTAAGACAGTTTCCTGCCCACTTCTTTGGAGACATCCAGTGGCAGGAGAGACGTGAGACAAGGCTTCCTGGAGCAAGGGGTGGGGGGCCACACGTGGTGGGGAAGCTGTTGTGTTTTGCTTCTTCTATCTGATCTTGGGTGGCTGCGTGGCTTCCCTCACTGGACTCTAGGCCAAAGCCTTCTTGTTCACTGCCATAGGACCAGGGCTGCACTGGTTTGGGTCACTCCTCTGGTCATGGCCAAGGTGGAAGGCCCTTCCACAGCTGGCTTGTCTCACCTCAGCCCTGGTGTGGGGTTCAGGCAAGTCCTCCATCTGGCCTCTGGTTGTGGTGTCTACCCCCAGCAACCTTGACTCTGAGGAGCACTTGGGGACTTCCATCACCTGACACATGGGAGAACTCTCTGCCTGAAGGTCACACTGCCATTTCTTCTTTGATGTGGACCCCTAGGCTGTTGCAGAGTCCTCCATGAGAGTCTCCTTCCAGAACCTTCTGGGTGGGAAGTGGGTGCAAGCTCCCTGTGTGTTCTAATTCCCTTGTACCTCTGGCGTCTTAGTGCTGCCTGTACTCCCTGACACAGGGGAAAGGCTTCATGACCCCAAAAGCACGGGCAACAAAAGCAAAGGTAGATACATGGAATTGCATCCAACTAAAAAGCTGTGCAGCAAAGGAAGCAGTCAACCGAATGAGGTCTTTAATGTGTAATAATAGCACATTAAGGTTGCATGGTGCTTTACAGTTGCTAAAATGCAATCACACACATTTCCTCACTTGATTTAATTATTCCCCTATGAAGTATATAGAGAGCTAGATGGCTAGGTGGCTCTGTTAGTTATCTATTGCTTCGTAACAAATGTCTAGTTGGGCTGCTAGAATAAAATACCATGAACTGGGTGGCATAAACAACAGAAATTTATTTCTCACTGCTCTGGAGGCTGGAAGCCCTAGAGCAAGGCGCTGACAAGTTTATAGTTGGTGAAGGCCCTTTTCCTGGTTCACGGACGGCACCTTCCTCTTGTGTTTTCACACGGTGGAAGGGGCACGCAGGCTCCCTTGGGCCTTTTTTATAAAAGTACACTGATCCCATTCATGGGACTCCACCCTCATGACCTGATCATCCCCCAAAAAGCCCTGCCTCCTAATACCATCATTTTAGGGGTTAGAATTTTCACACATGAATTTTTGGGAGACACAAGCAATCAAGCCATAGCAACATATTACCCCAAGACCTAGTGCTTTAAAACAACAAACATGAATTGTCTCTCACAGTCAAGAGTGGGTGAGTGTGGCTCAGAGTCTCTTTTGAGGTTTCAGTCAAGATGGCGGCTATGGTTGTATCATCTGTAGTTTTACGGGGGCTGGAGAAGCTGCTTCAAAGATGTCTTGTGTACACGGCTGTTGTCAGGAGGCCTTAGCGCCTCACAGTGTGGGCCTCTCTGTAGGCCTGCTCAGCATGAAAGCTGGCTCTCCCCAAAGCAAGTGAGCCAAGACAGCAAAAGAGCTCCAAGTTGGAAGCTGCAATGTCTTCAGAACCTAGTCTCCCAGTGATAGGCTGTCACTTCTGCTGTGCTCTGCTGGTCACGGAGACCATTCCCTGGTGCAGTGTGGGGAGTGTGAACACCAGGAGGTGGGGATCACTGGGGTCCACAAGAGCTGGCTACTATACTCAAAAGCATTACCACACTCAAGGTCAGACAAGTCGGCAAAGCTAAAAATGGAAGCCCTGTCTTCTGAACACAGGCTGGAAAATCTTCACCCCCATATAGGCTTTTCATAAAAGGACCTTAATTAACCTCTTTTAGTATAGAAGGATTTTTTTGTTTAATCAAAATTTTTCTTTTCAAAGTAATGTATTTACATGATATCACTAAATGCAGAGTTGTAAATAGATACAATCAGCTCTTTCAAGCATGAGTGAAGGCACCAGCATGCAGCTATGCTGCTTCGATGTGCTCTATGTATTTTCAAAATTCAACATCTTATGCAAGATGGTGCATTCAAAACTGTAGGGCTAATGGGAATGTGGGGTTCAGGACACAACATTCAGAAACTTTATTAGTGACAAAAAATAAAGAGGGAGGAACCCAATAAAAGTGGCAGCACCCACAGTTATACATGTCAGCTAGTTAAGAAGTATACAAATACTACAATAAATAAGTCGCTTTGAAATGATCACCCTGAGAAGGCCCTGAAGTGAGCTTATAGAAGTGAGTACCCACATGCCTGAGGGCCCACCGTGTCCACCTCCCTATCTGCAAGAGGAAGAGAACCAAAGAGGGATCTCAAGAGCAAAACAACAGAAAACAGAAGGAAAAATACAAAATAGTGAAGAGGCAAGAGGGGAGACTAAAGGGAAGGGAGGACACAGGACCATGCAGCCAGGCTGGTGGGGAAACGGCTATAGTTCGGTTGTTGGGGAGTGCTGGGAGGAAGATGAGATGGATGGATCCTTTAGGTGTCATCTTGACTGGGTTAGGGGATGCTCAGATTGCTGGGGATGTTCTATTTCTAGGCGTGTGTGTGAGGGTGTTTCCAGAAGAGACTAGCATTTGAATCAGTGGTCTGAGTAAAGACGGCCAACCCTTGCCAACATGGCAGGCATCATCTAGGCCACTGAAGTCTCAGATAGAACAAAAAGGCAGAGGAAGAGTGAATTTGCTCTCTCCATTTGAGCTGGGACATCCATCTTCTTCTGCCCTCAAGCTTTCACTAGGTTCTCAGACCTGTGGACTCAAGACTTGTGCCTATGGCCTTCCATGATTTCAGGCCTTTGGCCTTGGCCTGAAGAGTTATACCATTGGTTCTCCTAGTTCTCAGGCCTTCAGACTCAGATGGAATCACAGCACTGACTTCTCTGGTTTTCTAGCATGCAGATGGCAGATTGTAGGACTTTCTGGTCTCCATAATTGCGTGAGCCCTTTTCCTATCATAAATATCCTCTTAAGTATATTCATCTATCTATCTATTGATTGATCGATCTAACTATCCATCCATCCATTCAACCTTCCATCCATCTATCCATCCACTCTATCTATCTATCCATCCATCCAACTATCTATCCATCATCTATCTGTTTTCTATCTATCCACTCATCCATCTATGTATCTATCTATCTATCATCTATCTATATCTATCTATTTATCCATCCATTCAATTGTCTATCCATCCAACCATCCATTCATCATCCATCCATCTGCCTATCTATCTATCTATCTATCTATCTATCTATCTATCTATGTATCTATCTGTCAATTATTTATCCCTATTGGTTCTGTTTCTCTCCAGAGCTCTGGAGAACCCTGACTAATACAAGACTTACCTGAAATCCAAGAGAAAGTTGTGACAATGGGTGTGGATGGGTGTGACTCACCATCCTGGTGAGGTAAGTGTGTGTGAGATCTGTTCACCTGACTTCTGAGTGACAACATTGTACATGAGCAAACTGAAATTCACATTGCAGTCAAGTTGTTCCCTAATTTATCAATCACATTGGAACAAATTCTCTTTTTTTAAAAAAGGTGCTATATGGAACTGGCTGTAGTTACACCATGGAAATTGGTTAACACTATAAATTAGGACTTTCTACTCTGCAGAGCCTGTTCCAAATACTTACTAGCATGCTGCTGAGCTTGAAGCACTTTATGCAGGTTGGTATATACTAGTGCCTAATAAATGAACAGAATTAACAGTACTTTTCCCAAGCAGAAGTCAAGTGGGATTTGAATGGAACAAACTGACAACTAGATGTAGACAAGGCCACAACAGGTGAGCACAGACCCAAGAGCTGGGCAGAGAAGTCAGCACAGGTGGGCACTGCTGTCGACAGTGGAGAACAGAAACTTCCAGAATATACCGCCCTTGACAGTCTCCTTCCATGGGTGCAGAGACACTAAAGATGCCACATCACAAATTATTAGCATCTTTGGTAATTATTTTCTAGGTGGAAATAGAACAAGGAACAAAAGCTTCAGTGAGACTTTATTTTGCAGAGGTATATGTCTATTTTTATCATTTATTGGCATTTTTAATTCTCCTGCTAACCCCCAGTGTGCATATGGCATACTACAATGTGGTCGTTGGCAAGCCTAACTGGAATATTTAATAAATGAGGCAGTATCAGACATTTATTAAACAAAGTTTTGTGAGAAAACCCAAAATGTGCAAGTGTTGAAGGTGCTCGCTATCAAGCATGAGGGGCAGCATTGCAGGCATGAGTCACTATGCCCACTGTATCATGAGAGGACAGCTATGTCCCAAGGTCATGTGCGTCCCAAGAGGTTCCTTCGCTTGGAGAGGCCGGAGAAGCCAGTGCTGACAGGGTGATGTTTGGGTCTGCTCTTAGCAAGTGGTGAAATGGCAGGAGATGGGGGCAGGCGTGGCCCTGCAGGGGTCAGGCAGACTCCGTGGGAAGGCTGCAACGCAAGGAGCGTGTTCCGAGGACAGGTGTCTGTCTGGTGTAGGCAGAGAGTTTATGAAAGGATCGCTCCACCTCTTCAGAACAATGCCCTGTGGCTGCAGAAACTTCAGACGGGCTGGTGTCAGTTTTCTCTCTTCAGGAGTGCCATTTATGAATGACTGATAGCCCCCATCTGCCAATTGTCATTCTAAGAGTTTTACTGGTATCATCTTATTGAATCCGCACAACAACCTTATAAAGTGAGTGAAATGACTGACCCCTTTCATACAAAGACACTGACCCAAGGAGCATTCAAGCACTTTGTCTAAGGTCAGTTACTCAGTTTGAGATGTGAGTACAAATCCTCGTCTACCTTCAGAGTCTGGGCTCTTGATCCTGTCTCTACACTGCCTCCATGATGGCAGTCTCTGCCAAGAAGTGTTGGGATGTGTGAGCTGCTCTCCTAAAGCTTATGATGGGTTTTGTTTCTTGCAAAGACACTATGAAGATGAAAGCATTTACGTTTTATCCATGTTTTTCATAGAAAATGGCGACGATTGCATCAGCATTTGGAAAAAAATTACCTTTATTCCTATATTTCGTCCATGATCAAGCTTACTAAACTGTGCATGTTATTCATTTCACATAACGGACTCACATTTCGCTTTATTCAAGACCTTTTTAAAAGCGGGGGCTATTGACTGCAGGTCCTCAAGAAAGAGAATGAGCCCCTGAAAGGAGTTCTCTGTGGGTGTGGGGGAAGCCCAGGATGTGAGGACAGGTGCACTGCACTGTCAGACCATGTGGATCCACGCAGTGGGTGGGAACAGGGTCGGAACCAGCAGAGCACCAGCCTGCAGCTGCTGACTCATTTGATGGAAACCTGCACCAGAGCCGCCCAGGAACTTTCCAAGACTGAATGTGGAGGAGGCAGGACTGTTGTTTCCAATTGGTTCCACCTTCTAATATGAAATGGTTTGGGTTGATTTTCACTGATTATACTTTATGCTTGGCCTGGCTATTGGCAAGTAGCTGCCATATGTCTGTATACTGCCTTGATTAGTTTCTACTGCTTGTGTTTTAATACGGTGTTCCTTTTTTCACATCTATGTAGGCCAACCCTGTCTGCAGAGATGCAGTTTAATACGAATTTGAGTCTAGGGGCTACAGACTGGAAATGTACTAGAGACACTGGAACGTATTGCTGGAAGAATATTTATTCTGAAAGCAAAGCAGACACCTAGTAAATAATTCTTGAATAATAAAACAAGGCTTATGTGCTCCATCTAGGGATGCTCCCATGTGAAGGCCTTCTTGTTGTTACTGGTAAGGTTTGCCAGTTGCCTCTATTGCACAGATGAGGGAGCATTGACAGCTGAGAATCCCATGACCTCCTCAATCCCAGGGCTTCTTCTGCTGTTCAAGAACCTAGGGATGGGTAGTGATTGGAGTAGTCAAAGCGTTCAGCTGCAAAGAATGCCTCCATTGTTGGAGTTTGATTCTGTGTGGTTCTCCATGGAGATCTTGTGTCTTAGGAAGAAAACCAAGGATTTCGGGAGGCTCCTGTGAGAAGTCAGGCAGCCTCCAATCACAAATCCAGGCCTGCAGGCTAGAAGTTATGTAAGCTTAAACAAGTGACTTAACCTCAAGTTGCATCATTTTCCTCACCCATGTCTCCTTTTAAAGGTTATTTTGAGGACAATGCAATACATACAACATGCCAAACACTTATCTGACGTACAAAATATATGTACTGTATATTTTACAAGAATAAAAATATCAGAAGAAACGAAGTGATCGAATTTAAAACAATTCACCCATTTTATTTCTTCCTTTATAAAATTGCATATAGCATTTTATTATATGTATGTACACAAATATTTTTAAGATGTAAAAATGTAAGATTTCACAATGTTATTTATTGATTTACAGATATAAGTACATATACATAGACTTATACACATGCAGATACCCCTCACTATATGAAATCTCATTGTCTGAACTTGCTATCTGAACTTAGGAAGAAGAGGATTTGGAGAGAAAGGATGCTAATGAGGGGGGACCACCCCCAAAATAGAATTATTGTAATATAGGCTTCCCCTACTAGGTAAGTGTTGTAGGGGCATTAGTGTACTAGTTAGTGTTGCTGTGAGAGGCTGCATTCAGCTTCAGTGAATTTTTTTTGTCTTTCATCACATTTGTCCAGTTCATGATGGGTGATTTATGCGTGCACTTGCTCACAGCATACTGAGTGTTTAGCAGTTTTTGACCAAAAATGACATCAACCCTATGCCCCACCCTTCCTATTTACCCGATCTCATTTCGAGTGACATTTTTTTGTTTCTCTGGATGAAAAAAAATCCTCAAAGGGAAATGCTTTGCCAATATGGAAGAGGTAAAACATTAATGGCAGAAACACCAAAAGACACCAAAATGGACAAGTTCAAAAACTGTTTTGAGCAGTGAAAAAAGCATCTTAATGAATTTATTGCATCAAATGGAGAGCACTTTGAAAGTGACTAAAGTTTAAACATGTAAGACTAAATACACAATTTTTTAATAAATAAATTCCATTTTTGGGGATCCCCTCTTGTGTATACATGTATGCATACATAGCTTTTGGGTCTGGTTTGTTTTACAAAAGAGAGCTACTGTACTTATTTTATGTATCTTGGCTCAATAAGTAGTACTTCTTGAAACTCTCATCAGGTCACCTGGTATATTCTAATTAATTCTTTGTTCTGACTGCACGATACTGTGTGGGGTAGGTGCACCACATTTTATTCAACCATTCCACTATTGATGTACACTTATGTTACTTCCAGTTTTTTGGTGTTAGAAACAATGTTGCTAAAGCTTTTATTTCTGCAGATAGAATTCTGTTTCCCATTTCATCCAACCTCTACTTCAGATTCAGGTCTTGGTTATTTATAGTAATTGTGTGTGTTTTTTTTCATTTGCTTGGTTTTTGTTTTGTTGTTGTTGTGTTTTTTGCTAGACCCTGAATACTTCAGGACTTCTCAAAATCTACCTCTTGCCAGGCTTGGTGGCTCAGCCTATAATCCCGCACTTTGGGAAGCTGAGGTGAGTGGATTGCCTGAGCACATGGGTTCGAGACCCGCCTGGGCAACTTGGAGAGACCTCATGTCTACAATAAATAAAAAATTAGCTGGGTGTGGTAGCGCACGCCTGAGTTCCAGCTACTTGGAAGGCTGAGGTGGAAGGATCTCCAGAGCCCAGCAGGTCGAGGCTGCGGTGGCTGGGAGCGGCCACTGCACTCTAGTCTGAGCAATGGAGTGAGATTCCAACTCAAAAAAAATAAAAAATAAATAAAATCCACCTCTTGAGGAAGTACTTGACAAGGGTTCAGGGCCCAGTGTTTTGGAAGACAGCAGGGATCCCAAACTGAAGAAAGTCCCAAGTGGGTTCCCTGGAGTTCCTTTGGTGACCAGACTTATTGTTCATGGATGAAGTTCCCATTTTGCAGTGAGCACGAGGGCCCTGGACCTCCTCAGCTGAAACTCATCCAAGCTTAGTAACATTTTAGCCAAATGCCAGCTTGACTGCATTCTTTCATTAAAAATATTGCTTTTAAAACATGGATAAACTATAAACAAAATAATGATTTTAATGAAAATATCAAGAGATGAGTTGATGCTTGCTTTGTTTGAGTTGGAGACTTAACCATATTTCTACAATTTGTTCAGAGATGCTCATGCTTGACAATGGATTCTATGCTGTGGTTTTGTGAAGTGGTGTTTGCTTTGGCCCACAGACTCTCTGTCCACTCACAAGTGGCTCTGTTTGTAAGCTAGTTTCTCCTGGGTGTTTTCCCCCAAGTATTGCTGGGGTGCTCTTAGCTGTGCTTCAAGAGTGCCAAGATTCTCTGCTCAGTTTACAAAAATTCTTTGCAGTTGGGAAGAATAAAATGCAATGTATTTAGATGCTTGATATTACAGCCCAGTGTTTGACTTCTGAAGCCTTTGCAGAGAGAAAGGAGGAGAGAGAGAGACCCATGTAGGACCCTTCCATGGTGTGGGGTCTGTGCTGATGTCTGCTTTTATTTTTTTAGCACTTATTGTCTCACTTTATATAGTAGGAGCTGGTTTCTAGAATCCTGAAGTTAGGCTTTGACAAGTGAGAATCTCTGAAATCAGCAGGACCAGTCTGGCTCACATTTACTGGAAGGCAGGTTTGGTTTAGAGCAAGTAGGTCCTTAGTTATGTCTTGCTTATAGAACTTGGGTAGTGAGTGAGTGAGTGTGTATGTGTGTGTGTGTGTGTGTGTGTGTGTGTGTGTGTGTGATTTGCTGCTCTTGACAGGTTTTGTGTGTCTGACAGCAATTCATTCTCAGCTGTTTTTCTCTAGTGGCCAAAATGACTGTTCAGTATTCATTTGCTCTGTCGACTCTTCATTCATTCAGCAAATATTTTTTGAGTCCTACTATGTACCAGGCATAGGCTAGCCTTTAAAGATGTCGAGGCAGGTACCGTGCCCACTCTTCCAGCAAATATTTCTTTCGTAAGTTGTAAAAAATGAATTCAGTGACATAAAAATAAGTAGGGGTCTTTTTTTTTTGACTCAGGGTCTCACTCTGTCACCCAGGCTGAAGTGCACGTGCACTTCACAGAATGGCATAATCGCGGCTCACCACAGCCTTGACATCCTGGGCTCAGGTGATCCTTTTGCCTCAGCCTCTCCGGTAGCCTGGACTACAGGTGCATGCCACCACACCTGGCTAACTTTTTAATTTTTTTGTAGAGACAAGGTCTTGCTATGTTACCTAGGTTGGCCTTGAACTCCTGGGCTCAAGGAATCCTCCTGCTTTGGCCTCCCAAAGTGCTGGGATTAGAGGTGTGCATCGTGCCTGGCCACAAAGGGCTCTATTAAGGGCACATTGCTTTTTAAAATATACATTTATTTTGGGTGCCATATGTGCCTGAATTCCAATGTGAAGTGGTCTTAAGAGAAGGTGAAAATCTCACCATTTAATGAACGACTTAAGGGAAAAATTGCTGTGTGAATTAATAGAAGCTAAATGGAAGATAAAAAGAGACGGTTACAATCTCCATGCTAGCTAATGTCTTCTTACCTTGTATTTTGAGGGGGAAAAAAAGCAAAAACAAGTCTTAGAAGTCTCAAGTGGCAATGGGGGGTAGAGCTTGCTGGACCAGTCCAACAGGCTGAGGGGCTGGGCTTTCTCTGGTTCTGGGGGGCGGGGGGAGGAAAGATTACTGAGATGTAGGATGCAGGCAGAATTGCCTCATAGAGGGCAAAATATTCACGGTGGTCACCCCTTCACTACATGAAGAAAAACCTTGTCTCAGTGCAAGCAGTTGGTCTTCCAAAATGTGTACAAACAAGCCCCCAGCAATATAATCTGTGTTTAGCCCTAAGTCAACCACCTCTCACATCACAACAGGAATCTTATTCCACCTGTACCTTCCTCCAAAGGCCCAAATGCCTTTTCTGAGTTCCACCAGGAAAGGACTGAAGGCAGACACTTTAGGAGGGCAGTGACACTTTACCCTGCTGAGTTTGCAGAGAGAGGATGTGGAGAGCAGTGAGGCTCCCCAGTCGGACCCACCCGTTCTCCATCCCCATTGTCTGTCTTCCCTCCATTCACCAACATGCTGAAATCTTGCTCCTGCATTAGAATTTAAGAAGTATGTTCTTCCTGGGCTGCCTTCATTTCTCTCCTCTTTCTTTCCCAGCCAAGAGTCTCCTGGCTTCTGTGTTTTGCATTCATTCCTAGCCCCACCACCCTGCCTGCCAGCTCTTGTTTTCATCCACACTGTGGATGTGGCTAGCAGCAAGGACATAGCCATCTTCTTGTCCCAGATCTAATTGTCTAACAGATGGGCATGGTGTTTGGTTCTCATTACTATTTCTTCTTCCTTCTCAAAAATCGTACTTGGAGCTGGGCATTGTGACTCATGCCTGTAATCCCAGCACTTTGGGAGACTGAAGTGAGAGGGTTACTTGAGTCCAGGAATTTGAGACCAACCTAGGCAATACAGTGAGACCCTATTGCTACAAAAAATCAGAAAATTGACTGGGTATAGCAGGTGTGCATTATAGAGTCCCAGTCACTCAGGAGTCTGAGGCAGAAGGATCGCCTGAGCATAGCAGGTTGAGGTTGTGGTGAACTGTGATCATGAAACTGCACTCTAGCTTGGGCAACAGTGAGACTCCAACTCAAAAAAAAAAAATCTTGGCTTCCTTGACATCCCCACTGTTCTCTTTCTCCTTCTCTTTACTAATTGTCTTCCTTTGTTCTTCCCATCTTAAATGAGGGTAAAACCCAGGGTCCCTCACTCTCTGTTAGCTTCTTATCTTTCGTATCCATTTCCCTGGCTTCATTAATCTCAGTGCTAGGTCCCCAGCTCAAACGCCACCAGATGTACCTCAATATGCCAAAGGCTCAGTACCCTAGGACTGCTTAAGGCCACATATGTTACCTTCTCTTTCCAATTCCTGCCCTTCCCACTCCCTGATATACCTGCTTCCTTTCCTCTTGTACTAAAGTTATTACTGTCATCCAAATTCTATAAGCTGAAAACCTGGGATCCTCCCTGACTTCTTCCTCTCACTCATCACCTATATCCAGATAATTGCTGTCTTGGTTTGTTTTGTGCTGCTATAATAGAATACCACAGACTGGGTAGTTTATAGATGATAGAAGTTTATTTGGTTTACAGTTCTGAAGACTGGGAAGTCCAAAATCAAGGGGCTGCATCTGGTGAGGACACATGGCAGAAGACATCCATGATGAGAATGCCTGGGAGAAAAAGCATGAGAGAAGGGGAGGGGCCAGACTCATCCTTTCTATTGGGAACCCACTTTCGAGCTAACTAACCCACTCTTGATAACAGCATTAACTCATTCATAAAGGCAGAGACCTCATGACCTGATCACCTCTTATAGGTCTTATCTGTCAATACTGTTGCCTTGGGGATTCAGTTTCCAGCACATGAACCCTATTTTTGTTCTACCAATGAAGGTTCTCTCAAACACACCCCCTCTCCTGTGTTCCTACGATCCCTGCCTTAGCTTTAGTTCATAACCACAGTCATCTCTCACAGGGGCTTCTTGCCAGCAGTCTTCTTCCTTAGGAATCCAACCTCCTTTCTGCTGTCAAATATTTCCAGATTCAAATCTGATCCTTTCTTTTTCTTGGTTAAACTCTGCAGTGGCTCACCACTGGCTATGAGATAAAGTCAAAATTCTCCAGTGTGGCTGACAGCACCCTTTATCATCTAGCGCCATCTCTTGTGCACAGACTTCTAGTACTTTGGTATTTAGCACACGTTCTTTCTTTCTTTGGAACGGCTTTCTCCTATGCCTTTCCCTCTTCCCTAGGCTACCTACAGTCTTTTCATTCTTCAAGGAATTCCCTCCAAGATGGTCTCACTTGTGAAGCTTTCCTTTTGAGCTGGTAGGGTTATTTGCTCCTTTCCCTGGGGAACCTTCTACATGTCCAGTGGACCCTTTTCACATCCTTTCTACTTGCACTTGTTGGTTTACATGTCTGTACAATGAGACTGGGAACTTATCAAGGGATGGAACTATGTCTCACTTGTCTCTGTAGCCTCATGGAAATGGTACCTGACACACAGGACTCTTTTTGAGGCCCAAATTTGACACTTTTTCATGTGCTTTACGTTGGAGAAGGCACTTGGGTACATGCTTTTCACATCAATGTGATAAATATAATACTGCCATTCTTGTCTACCTCGCAGGGTTGCACGGCCACTAACGTGAGACTATGAAAATGTTTCTCAAACTGAAGTTTCTGTCCAAAAGCAAGGATTTGGTAATATTCAATTTCATTAACTCATAGGTGTGTGCTATGTGCTAGCAGCTAGGCCAGGTGCTTAAAAAGGTAAGTTGCTTTTAGTTTCTCTCTCTGTTGGCTCTACCAAGCTTTTCTCGGCCAGTTCTCTGCCCTTCCTGGGGACTGTGATCTTGCCCTGCTCTGCTCCACTGGGAGTCCACTCACAACTCAGGAGTCGTTTTGGGTCTTCTCAGGTCTGGACACCCCACAAAGCCCATTTTTCCTTCTTTTGCTGCCCAACCACACAGAAAGAGGGAACTTGACTGCAAGGCTTGCTGCCTTCTTGGGCTTTTCCAAGGAACCATCCTAATGTCCTTAGATCCCCATGCCTAAGGAGGAGTGGGTTGCCTTCTGCAGTCTCCTCAGCCCAGACTCACCCGAGGGGAGAGACCTCTCTCATGAGCCCCCCACAGCCTCTCCTTTCAATTCTCTCTCTTCCCCAGACCTGGATGAACTCCATCTAAACCCCCTGGAGTGAGAGTAGGAGAGGAGGGGAGGCAAGAGGGCAGTTTGCCATTCACCTGTTCTTGGGTCAAGGCCCTGAGCCTAAAGATCACACCCCTGGGAAACTCAAAGCCATTTCTCCCTCAAGAAGTCCAGCTCTGGCACATCAAACCCTGACTCTTGACCCTACCCTCCTGCTCTGACCTTTAAGAACTCAGTTAAAAAGAAAACTTAAAGTTAAAAAGCCTTGTTACCCTTGGGACTTTCTGTGGGAACCTTTGATGGACAAGTGTAAATTGTGACTCTCCAGCGAAGACAGAGAGAAGAAGCATCTTCTCGGCTTCTTGGCTGCCTGAGCCATACTTCAAGGATCATCTTGCTGAGAGGTATATGGGTTCCTGGACAGGGCTGTGTTTCCTGAGACCAGCACTAGCCCAATGGCTCCTGTCCTGGCAACTGCTCCCCTGCACAGCCCAAGGTTGCACCATGTCTCCCTCACCTGCCTCTCCAGGGATGCTGGTCTCCTTGTCTTCTATCCTGTGCCATGGATGAGAACTGCATGGTGTTTACCTTCCATGTGACCTGGCTCACCCCAGACTAGCTAACCCTCCTGTTCGCTCTCATTCCTGGTTCTCAACAACATCCCAGGGTTCATTCCTCTGGGTGCAGAACGTGGCCATATGTACCACATCTCTGGTTTAAGAAAAAAAGAGCCAGGCATGGTTAGTTCATACCTGTGATCCCAGAACTTTGGGAAGCTGAGGCAGGAAGATTGCTTGGGCCCAGATCTTCAAAACCCACCTGGGCAACATAGAGAGACCTCGTCTCTACAAAAAATGAAAATAATAAATGTTAGCCAGGCACAGTGGCATGTGCCTATAGTCCCAGTTACTTGAGAGGCTGGGGCAGGAGGATCGCCTCAGCCTAAGAGGTCGAGGCTGCAGTGAGCCATGATTGTGCCACTGTACTCCAGCCTGGGAGACAGAGTGAGGGGGTTGAAAGAAAGGAAAGAAAGAAAGAAAGAAAGAAAGGGCTAGTGGGAATAGTGGGAAAACAGGTTCTAGGAGAGTTGGATTTTTTTGTTTTATTTATTTTTAGAAACTATAAAGCCATATGTCCTTTTCCATATAGCAGACTCTTGCCATCCCCAGAGTGATGAGACTAGGAATAACAATGTCAGCGACAACTCTTGACCGTCACAAGGTGCTACTGCTAAACAGGAGAAAACCACTTCTCAACATTCAGACACCTTTAAGGTCCTCATCTTATTTTAAGTTCACATCTGCAAACAACAGGCACTCAATAAAATTGTATGACAAATGATACAATTATTCCTGTCCAAGTCCTCTGTTGATTGTAGGGTTATGTCACCAAGCACAAGTTCCAGGAACAATTCATTCTGAGAGAGCATATGGACTTCTTGCTTTCATTTGTGCTCTTCAGTACATACGTACTGAGCTTCTGCTGGATGACCTCACTCTTCCAGACAGACACAGCAGCTATTCTCATGAACAGACAACGGATATGTAAATGGATAAATGTGACATAATAAAAAGTGCTGCGAAGGAAACAGAACAACGGAATGATGAGTACCTGACCGAAGCCCCTGGCTTCACGAGGGTGGCCAGAAAGACCCCTGGGGTGGGGAGTGACTTTACGCAGAGGCCTAGAGGATGGAAGGAGAGTACTGTGGGAAGGTAGAAGGAAAGAGGACAGTATTTTGTGGAATCAAGTTGTATTTAAGCTATGTGGGGCTGCCCTCTGACACTGCTGGGTGCTGTTTCTGATGGGCGTTACCAATGGTCCACGCTATTCCGTGCATTCCTGTGGTGTCATCAGCACCTTGGTGGCCTCCAGCATCCCCAGCCAAAACCCAAGGCAAGGCTGCCTGTGGGAGGCCTGTGCTGCCCCCTCCCATAGCTTACCAGACCAAAACTCTCTCAGGCCTGGCTACTCTTAGAGTGAGCCATGAAGGTGCTGGAGCTTTTCACCTGAAATCTTTTGAATGCACCTGAGGTACTTTCTAAAATAGCATCTGTTTCTTTCCAACACTCGCTTCCACATACAGCAATCATCTTTATCAGCAGTGTTTGGATAAACCATGCATAGCGTGGGCTGGTGGGAATATTGACAATAAGTAAATCTTGAGTATCTTTTAAAGAAACAAATTCAAGGAAATAATCTGACTTTTGAAACTTTGAGCCCCCTCCATGGCATGTGAACTGAGGAAGAAAACAACACATTATTAACGTTCTCTTATTTTTCTCTTCAATCTGCTTGGCTATCCCTTGAATCCAATGAATGCACATAGAAGAAGATGGTTAAATTGGGAGATTTTTCTCTCCTGACTGCTTGGCGATCACCCACACCCTCTCTCCTCTCAGGCCTCTTGTCCTCAACTTCTTTTCTTCATGAAAACCTCCCACTGACATCCTTGACTACTCCACGCAGGTGAAGAGGGCTACGAGTGCTTTTCCTGCTTCTAATCCTCCAGGTTCCCTGGAGAGCATCGAGAAGAAAAACCATATGTTTCGTCAATCAGTGGCTCATGGATCTAGGAGTTCCATCTGCCGCCTTCATGCCTAGAGCTGACATGGCTGCCTGGAGTTCTGAGAGCATGCCCCTTCCCATGTGGACATGGGTAACTGTGTACTAGTTCGGGCTTCTAGGTGACAGGCCAACTCCAGTGCTCGCACCACAGGCCAGGCCACATATTCCTGTATGAAGTGGCCACTGGGTTGCTGCTTGGGACCACGAAGCTAGGTATATTTGTCCAAATGTGCCATGAAAATATGTATTTTTTTTACTTCGTGAACTTACTTTGTGAATTTTTCTGAGCAAACTCAAGGCCCCACGCATAGTTCGGCTGTTCCCTGGGTGCGCTGGGGTGTTCCAGCCCCACACGGTGGCCCCTCTATGCACCATAAGCAACCAGGTTCCATCTGAGTTATTGGCTGTTTCTGATGACCTTCACAGCAAGGTCAGCATCATCCCATCACAAATATGGAACTTATCTGGGATAATAGGATGAGAGAAGTCATATTTCTTGAATTAATAGCAGCTCTGCCCTGCTCAGAAACACTCAGAAGAACACTGATCACACTGTACTCCTTCCCCATGTCTGGCCCTGCCCATACTATCAACAAGCCTAATCTACAATGAGGACACCGCTCAGTGCTCTGCAAGCATCTTGTTTATTTCCCTTTGTTTTCTACACCAGTCACCTCATTAATGGCTTCCCAAATGCCTACAATGAGTAGGGCTGTGGATAGATTAACTTCCTGGTACATGACTATCCTCTGCCTGGCTGGGTAGTTTTGTCCCCCTGACTCATTTCAGCAATAAGTAATCAGAAAGACTCAATAATTCTGTTCTTTTTTGGGGAGGGGGTCCCCCTCATATGTCTGTGTATACATTTATAAGTAATATATGTGTGTGTGTGTGTCTGTATGAGAAAGAGATTATAGCAAATACAGTTATTGTTGTTGTTATTTTTGTGTTGGAGTCTCACCCCGTCGCCCAGGCTGGAGTGCAGTGGCTTGCTCACTGCCATCCCAGCATCGACCTGTTGGGCTCCAGTGATCCTTCCACCTCAGCCTTCCAAGTAGCCGGAGCTACAGGTGTGCACTACCATGCCCGGCTAATTTTTGATTTATTGTAGAGACAAAGTCTCGCCAAGTTTCCCGGGCTGGTCTCAAACCCGTGAACTCAGGCAATCTACTTACCTTGGTCTCCCAAAGTGCTGGGATTACAGGCTGAGCCATGGAGCCTGGCCATCAGAAAGTCAACGAGGCTGATTCACAGGCCCCAGGACACATGTCTTCCAAGGGAAGAGCTCAGGTTCAAAACTAGCCCCAATGTGCTCCCTCTCAACTATTCAATTCTTCCTCTCTCATCTCAAAATACAGTGCCAGTAGCTTCTCAACAGAAGGACAATGTCTTATATTTGCTCATTCCCCTGAGCACATTTTTGGTACACTCAGTGTGGTCAGACTGAGTACCTGCTTGTTGAGGAAAGACTGCATTTCTCTTTGAGGTCCTGGAGCCCACCAAAGTTCCTGACACTCAGGAGAAGATGCTGAGTAATGACTGTTGAGCGTAGAGTGGATGTGGGAGTGTCCAAGGTGGTCCAGACCTTGGTGGTCCAGCCTGGGATGTTGGTACCTCTAGGCTTTTAGCAATGAAGACAATTTTACTTTTTTTTTCCTGTAGAGTAAATGCTTGTCAGGAGATCCCCACTTTGCTCTGCCTTGTCATTCTAAGAACATCCTGTTCTTTCCATTTCTGGGGGGGGGAGGGTAAGTTTTGAAGGCTTTTATTTTATTTAAGAAATATGAAATGGGAGGGGAGGGGAGAAGGTAGATGAGTAAATAATTTGAGAGATATGAAAATATAGACTGGGCGTGGTGGCTCACATCTACAATCCGAGCACCCCAGGAGGCCGAGGTGAGGGGACTGCCCGAACCCATGGGTCCAAGAACAGCCCAGACAACCCAGTGAGACCTCATCCCCACAACAAATCAAAAACCAGCCAGGCATGGTGGCATGTGCCTGCAGCTTCAGCCACCTGGAAGGCCGAGGCGAAAGGACCACCCAAGTCCAGCAGGTCAAGGCTGCGGTGGCCCTGAGCATGCCATGGACCTGTACTGCCTGGCAACATTGCTATTTTTCAGTTGACAGCTTTGTCTCCATTTTCTTTTTTCTTTTTGGTTGAAGTCTCACCCTGTTCTTTCATTCCCGGAGAGTCACAGGCTTGCAGAAGAACTCTAAGTCGCAAGTAGGTGCAGACCATGAGTGCCCATGTACTTGCTGGCCTGAGGGCTCCCTTGGGAGCATGGCTCCCAGAACAGCCATGCATAACCCTGTCAATCTGCTCATGGTGTACATAAGAGTGATTCTTATGCAGAGTATCTTTGAGATTTAATCTGTGATCCAATGCAAACCCTGCATGGGAGCCTTGGAGAACGTCCATGCAGGACCCATAGTTTCTTCCTTTTTTCCACCTGTTTCTCAATGTGATGAGCTAGATCCTTAATATATCCTTGAATGTATATAATATATACTATACACAACTATTACATGTAAATATTAAATATATTTAACTACATATAACTATTACATATACTTATATACTATTTATGTACTATGAATAGTATACATAGAGATATATGTAAAATAGAATATAATTTTAAAATATATGTCATTCTCAAGTTAATAATATTCGAGAGAGAAAAATGAGAAAAAACAGACACATGCACAAGAGGGAATACAAGACCTCTCGAATTCTGTCCACAGACCAGTTCATGTAGTACTTTCTGCATGTAGTCATTTATACATTTATTATTTCCCAAAATAGTATTTTATTGTAATTACTGTTTGTAACTGTCTTTTAAAGACTTACTTTATTGTGATTATCTTTCCATGTCAATAAAATACTTTTATATAATCATTTTAACATATAAATGTGAATAATTTATTTCACCAATCTTCCACTGTTGGCTTCTAGGCTGTTTCTAACAGCAGCGTAACTCATATCCTTATAGCTACATCCATATAGGTATACTTCATTATGTTCTTAGGATGAGTTTCTAAGTGCTAGCATGTGCTTTTTAGCAAATCTTAACACATTTCCCATAAGTTTGTTTCCATAGCTAGTAAACTCCAACCCTTCTCCCACCCTGCTGTCTTTATATGCAATGGCAAAATCTACAGAAATGCAACACATTTCCATTAGAAAAGGAAACCCTTGTTGATGTAAAGTACAATATCTTCATGATAAAATGAAATTATTTTCAGTAGCTCTGAGGCTTAGGGATCTCTGCAGTGACCCATGAAGTCATCTGAGGATAACGGGAACCGAGTGTGTCTGGCATGTCATTGATGCATTGGGTGGGATAGTGTGGAAAGTCTGATTTTTCTCAGGTTGAATGCTGTGCTCTAATTGCCAGTGGTGGGAAGCCTGGCTTGTTTTTCTCTTCCTGTCATAGGGACATGCAGGGAGAGCATGAACACAGGGTGTGTCCAATCAAATAGCCAGGGTTTCCAAATTAACTGCACACTAAACCTTTAAAGGTCAACTTTAAAGATTGATCGAAATTTTTCGTTTGACTTTTCCATTTAAAATAGAATTTTTGCCTCTGAGAGTTTAGACATGGATGCAAACACTATGGAAAAAGTCAAAATAGGAGCGTATTCTCAACACTGAAGGTCACATGCATGCCAGTATTTTAATTCTAGATTCATGTGGCCAAAGGATGTCTATTGCCAGATGAGAAGGGCTGGTTTAGAGCTCTAAAAAGGAGCTGGGTGGTTTCTTACCATAACTGGCTCTAGCAGCCAAAATCTCAGGTCCTGTCCAGAGAATGCACGTTGCAGTGTCTAAGCCACAGCCCAGGGAACAGCTTTTTCCTCTGTCTCTTCTTTCCAGTTCTTTATCCATGTAGCTGCTCCTTCCCAGCACTCTTTTACCTTATTCTACTCATGGACTGGCTTCGTGTATCTCTGCCCTGATTCCTTTTGTGAATGTTGCTTAGTCCTTACATCTCTTCACAAATCAATGAGCAACATCACCTAGATCACCTCCACAGATGGACCTTATCTGCATCCGCTTCTCAGGCCAACCTTTCTGCAGGGACAGGCCAGTGCCTCTGCCTCTTGGGGCCACCTTTGAGGAGGTCAGGTCAAAGCAATGTTCTCTTCACCTCAGAAAACCTGTAGCACTTTCTGCTGCCAACAGGAGGTTCTGTCTTCTCCCAGCTGCTCTTCCTTTCATGAGTATATGACATCTCGCAAACAAGACTACAGACCTTTTGAAAAATAGGGACTGTGAGGACACGTCTGCCTCTTTGGTTGGCACTGAAAGGCATGTGCACGTCCTGCACAAGGAAAAGTCCCTAAGGGACTCCTGTTGAAAAACAGAATGATCTGCATTCTGGGTCGTGGTACAGGGCTTGCACACATCGATGACTGAGCACATGAAGAATGAGTGGTGCACACAGAAGGAATTCTTCCACCCAACATGAAAGCAATGGATGGTATACACAGAAGGAAATCTACCCAACATGAGACCAATGAATAGTACACAGAGAGGGAACTTTTCTACCCAACATGAAAGTAATAAATTGTACAGAAAGTACAGACTCTTCCACCCAACTGAGATGCTCATTAACTGGTATTGTACTCTGTCTGTAGAACTAGCTATGGCTTGTGGTCTTACTCTTTCTAAAGCTGAAGTTTGAGAATAGAAAGTCATCTTCAAGTGAAGATAGCATTTTATATTTTCTATGAAAAGAGAATTGGTGCAGATTTCTGGTTAAATTTTTGCAATTTCTTTTGTTTTAAAAACTGTTAATTTTGAACTAGTGGTAGATATACACTAAGAGTATGATTCCAAGTTGTATAACTGTCCTGAGCTGCATCTTACATTCTCTAAGATAATTTTGTAAAGGCATATCCTAATCAGCACCTGATCCTCTTGTTAAAAGAAGGCTGCCGATATAAATATGTTATATGAAGGGCTCATGCTCCAACTGTTCCGTCATCTCATGATCAGAGCCTGGACACTTCTCTGGCTGTCACAGAACTAAGGAGAGGGCTCGTCCTGGTATTGTGCTGGGGCTCTGCCTGTGTTCGCATCTCTTCATCAGGGCTTCACTGCCTGCCATCATGTGGTCACTGCTCTGAGCTCCTGGAATAAGTGTTGTTCCATTGCCAGCACACATGCACAGAGTTTTATCTTAAGAAATTGTTTACACTTTGAGAAGACTATTTTCCAGGGAAAGTTACTTCCAGCATTGGATGGTAGCTACATTGATAAAAACAATCCTTTTTTCCAACCCTAAAAACGAAGCATCTAGTCTGTGATGTCATAATTAGGGGTAAAAGCCATTTCTGTTTGCATTGTCCACCTCTGCTCTCATCTCATTAAGCTTTTGTATAATATACTGGTTCCCTTTCTCCTTTTTAGGGTTACTTTTAAAATATTACCTGTTCAGTGGGTTGGAGTATTTTCACATTTTGCTCTCTGACAGGTATCTGCTTAACTCTGCGTTAAAAACAGGGTTTGTAATAAAGTCATCCTAATAGCCAGACGGCCTGATTCGCGGGGCTCATCCTTTTACAATATGGTTTCAGAAGGCAGGCATGGCTCCCTGAGGGGCTGGAACCCCCTGAGAATGGCTTGGACTCTCTTGGCATACAACCACCAACCAACCCTTGTCATTATCCATTCATTAGATACAACCAAGTGTTTCCAAGTTTGAGGAAATGTTAATGAGCAGATCTATCTACATGCTGATGGTGATACAAACAGGAGACTTCTTTCTGACTGGGGAGTGGTCTGAGTTGCTTAAGCTGGGTTCTCACATTCTCATAACCTCTCTTGTACTTTTCCACAATGCCACCCTAGGGGATTTTGCTATTATTGAAAATTGGGGTCATTGTTTGATCAGTTGGAGAGCAAACAGATTGTCCTAGTTTAAAAAAAAAGAAGGAAATGGGTCACATCTCATATGAATATCTCAATTATACAAATATTGAGGATACCTTTTATTTGTTGTTTTGCTTTTAAATGTCAAGACACACAAACTGAATAGTACTAGCAAGCACTGTCTACTGCACACCTCACCTGCATGTGCACTGATTTACGAGACACTGAAACAAGGGAAGGTCTGATCTTGAGGGTGACCACAACCACTTGTTAGACTCTGCAGTGATGTGGCAAGGCTTGGTCACGTGAGTCCTGCTTTCCCCTTGTCACTCTGACGGCAATTGAGACCAAACTTCCCTGATGACAGGAAGTCTCTATTTTTTCCTAATCTTCAGCCTCTGCCATCTCAGCCGATGACAGCTCCATCCTTTCTGTGACACAGGCCAAAAATCTTGACACTACCTTTGGCTCCCTTCTTTTCCTCATACCCAACCTCTGATCCATTTAGAAAATCCTATTAGCTCGATCTTCCAGATGCACCTAGACCCCCTCCCCTTTTAGCCGCTTCCGCTGCTACCTAGCCTGACTCCTCCCACTGTCCTCTTTGTGTCTAGCCTACAGCCTGATCTCAGCACAGAGGCAAGATGACCCTGTTAACAGCAGAAGTCAGATCTCATTCTTCAACTCAAAGCCTGTCAATACTCCCCATCTTTGATAAAAGCTCGAGTATCCCTCAAGGGTTCACAAGGTCCTATGTGGCCTAGCCCTGCCTGTCTGAATTCACTTTTTTCTATTCCCAGCTGGTTCACTCTGGCACCTACAGGTTTCCAGGCTGGCCCTGGGACACACCACGTCCTGTCTCATCTCAGGGCTATGGCACTGGGTATTCCTGTTGCCTGCAGCAGCCTTTCCCTGGGCGCCATGGCCTGAATTCCCGGGTGCCACAGCCTCACTCCCGCAATTTGTGCTCAGTGCTACACCTCCGGATGGTGTAGGTGGTCCTGCCTATCTGGATGTCAACCGTGTTCCCAGCACTCCTGATCTTCCCTTTCCTGATCTTCATTTGTCCACAGCACGTGTCACCTTCTAACACACCAAATGGTTACAATGTTATTATCTGACCTCACTCTCAGCCTCTAGAGTGAAAGTCCCATGAGAGCAGAGATCATTGTCTTTTTTGTACTCCAGGGTGTCTCGCCCAAGGTGCCCAACAAATATTTATTGAATAAATAAACCGCTGCCACCAACAGGTCATTGTTTGCTCTTCAAATTGCCCATATGAGATGAGTGTTCCTCCAAATTTAAGTCTGTTTCTATGCACAGCTTACTGGCTGCTGAGACCTAGTGACTCTGCTCTCCCTGCTCAGTCATTGGAGATATTCCAGAATGGCAGCCAGGGGTATGAACTGGAGTGGGGAGGTTCATAATCCCAAGTCATTAGTGTAGACAGGAGGCTGCCTGTGTATCAGATCTCAGGATCAGTAGGTGGGTCATCTGGCCCATCTCCCGCTGTGCCCTTCCAGGGCACATGAGAAGGGATGGTCCTCACTTAAGACCTCCTCCTTTGGAGGAGTGACAAAATGAGGCTTTAGATTGTTTTCAAATTTTTGTGAGCATACACGATTCTTTTCTCCAAGCAAATCTTGCAGCAAAATCACATAGAGGATTTGCTATTTATGTCTTAAGAATTATTTATTTAACTAGTATTTATTGAGCAACTACTGTGATCCAGACACTCTTCCAAATGATGGGGTTATGGTGGAATATGATAAAATCCCTGACCCATGAAAAATATTCTAGTGAGTTATTCAGAGTAAAATAGTAAATGAGCAAACAAAGAATCACATTTCAGAAAAGGATGGAAATACTGAGATGAAAGGATGCCAGAGATATGAGACAGACAAAAGTAATGAAAAAATTCAAAAACACTTTCTCATAAATTTCAAAATATGACAAGAGTTGAGTGTGGCCCATTGCTGACTTTGATACTTGGCCTGAAACTTACAGTAAGCAGGTGTGCGTATATGTATGTGTGTGTGTGTGTGTGTGTACATGTGTGTGTGCGCACGCACCATCCTTTGAAAGATAAGCATTTTGATTGTGGCTCAAAACATTGACTCCAGAGTAGAAGCCCAGCAGTCTCCATCTTAAAGATAAGATCCTTTTACAACATATTCTTCTTTCCAGACTACAAAGTGTCGTGCATACAGAAGAGGATCAATTAGAATTTTTGAAAGAAGGAATGACTGCAAGAATGCATGCATGAAGGTAGATGGAGTGTACGTTGCAAAGTAGATAATACATGAGATGAACGACTTTGATCATGCATTGTAGTTTAGATTAGAGTTCTGTAAGGGATCTGCAGAGGTTTTTTGGTAAATATGAGCCATATAGTTTCTATTGCAACTGCTCAACTCAGAAAAACTGGAATCCACATTATGTAAAATTAATATTGAGCCATGGAGGATAAGCTGAAGCAATGGTAGAAATGGACAAATATGTTGCTTCCAAGTTTGCTTTAATCCCAATAAAGGCAATCACCTTTACGTTCCAACCCCCGGGGTGATGAAGCTTCTGCCTTGCAAGGCTGATCTGCGTTAAGCTGCTTGAGGAGACCAGAAGTCATTGAAAGACAAAAGCAGCTTCAACCTCCAGGGACCCTCACCTCTCCCCACACCTTCCTCTTAGTCTACCTCCATAATGGCTTAGGGACCAGTGGTGGTACTTGATGGTCACAGGACTTGCTCTGTAGACAGCATCTGTTGTAAAACCTAGGAATGGTGTTTGAGAGCTTTTTCAGACTTCATACCCTGATGGACCCCAACCCTCAAGTAGAACATCAGAAGTCAGCTCACCCAGTCCCTGAGGCTATCTCTCGACAACCCTCGACACTGAGCAATCAGCAGCCCCTCTCCTTCTGCCTGCCAAGTTCCCCTTAAAAATCTAGCCCTCTGGATTTCAGGGAGGTGGATTTGAGAGATTACTCCAGCATTCTTTGCTAGTTGCTTTGTTATATTAAACTCTTTCTCCACTGTAATGGCTGTGTCAGTTTTGGTTTTTCTGGGCAGTGGGCATAAGAACCCAGTTAGGCTGTAACAAACCAACCTGGGGTGCTAACATTTTTTGAGATACTGAGATCACCGATCCTGGAACCACCTGACCCCAAGAATTCTTATGAGAAATACTAAATTCCATGTAAACCACTTTTCACTGAAATTCTGCTGACTACAACTCAGAATACCCCATCAACATGCAACCTGGATGAAGGAGAGGAGTCCACATGGTGGAAAGGGAAGAGGACATTGTGAGTTTACAGAGGGCATTGTGTTAATTTACTATAAGAATGGTATCATTGGCCAGCATCCCACAGAGCAAGTTACAGTTTAATTTGTAGACAGCCACATAGAAAAAGACAGAATTGTTGGAGATCAAAAGGAATTAGATTTTGCTTTGTTTTGTTTATTTATTTTTTGCAGTCTTTTGACCCAGAGTTACGCAACCTCACAGTTGATATAAGTGAAAGTTTGGTGTGTATGTGGGACTTCCTAGGAGTGGGAGCAAGGCGACAGAAAGGAGGGAATGGTCTGTTTTTTTCTCTTCTTCTGTGTCATTAACTTTGGCTGCTGTATTGTAACGTAGGACATGGGCAGCAATAAGGGTTGACCTCAAGTGCCAGCTCTGAATCTGAGTATTTCCTGACCCAGTTATGGTGAAAAAGAACATGTGGAACTCCAACTTGGAATCAGGTCATGAGGTTTCATGACACTGACAGACTTTGTACCTGTTGGGTACTGGCAGGTTTTGCTGAAACATGTTTGGATCAACAGATTGCAAATTAGAAACTGGCATTCATTCTGACAATTGCTGACAACATTTTAAAAGAATATTTAAATTGGAATCATTATACGGCTCCAAATTAATGTTCCCATAGCAATGTTAACACAGCCACGTTGTGCCAATGCAATTACTCATTGATTGCTATTGTGTACGTCTTAATTTAAAGTGCGATGTCCAGACCTAGTGACCCGGTTGAGGTATTTTTAGGAACACCTTTTTCTCAAAATTTCTCCATGGTAGACTCATAACATTTTAACTTCATGACTGTCTCAGACTTTGGGTTGTTTCAGAAGTGTAACCAAAAATAGAAATTAAAAGCGATGATCATCAAAATGCCAACATTGTTCCTATATTTGAACCCCAGAGTTGATGTGTCCAAATAAACAAGACAGTGAAGAAGCCTTGAGGCAGCTGGGACTAGGTGTGTGCCACATGCCTGGCTAATTCATTTTCTAATTTTTGCAGAGATGGAGTCTCACTGTGGTGCCCAGTCTGGTCTGGAACTCCTGTGCTTAAGCAATCTTCTCGCCTTGGTCTCCCAAAATGCTGGAATTAAAGGCGTGAGCCACTGCACCTGGCCTTTCTTGCTTTATTCTCAAATTACTTCTCTTTTATCATTATAATTTTTCAATCTGCCATTTTTTTCTTTTTAACTCATCACAATTTTAGAGAAAGACCCCATCACACTTCAGTTGCCTTGCCCCTCAGCTTCAGCCTTGAACTTGTCTCCTCTCATATTTGGATGGGACATGTGAGCCAGGCCTGGACTACCACACTTCTGTTGTACACAGCAGTTCAATGACACATTTCTCATTTGTGAAAGAAAATTGGTTTTGGACACACTCTAACTATACGTTGTCAAGTGAGAGCTCCAGGCTACCTGTTAAAACCCCCCTTTGGGTTAATGGCAAAGTGCCTAAATGATATTCAACTATTTTGAAAGCAAAACCTGCATGAGGATGGTGTGTCTGTGCCTTGAAACCAGCTGAATAACATTCCATCTTTTACATTTCACCTTTGTCCTAGAGACATCCGGCACCACATCTATCACTACAAAAAATCAGTTGCGAGAGGAACTAGGGGAGAGCAGGAAATCAGAATTTGTTTCCAATTTTAAGTTTCTGGCCTTGAATGTACTTGAAGATACCCTATACCCCCACACTCCTGTACCCATCCCCTCTACGTGACTGTGCCTGTGTGTGACACCATCATGGTGAGAGGACATACTTACCGAAGTATTAGCAGAAGAAGATTGAGACGGGCGTATCTTCCTGCATTCTGGCAATCACTTGGTATGGGAAGGGAAGAACTGTCCTAGGGTGGTCCTTGCAGCTTATCAGCTTTCCCCAGAGTGACCCCTCTGCCAGAGTTAGTGACAATAGCACTGGCCATTTCTACTTTTCCTTCCCCTTTATGTCCCCATACAGCTGTTGCATGTTTCCCCCAAGTTGTCGTGTCTTTGCTTTGGCATCTGATCTGCAGCTGGGAAAAATATCCATAGGATAACGTGAGGTGCAACTTGGTCAGTGTCTGTGAACCTCTTGAAGATGAAAGATGCTTGGACAGGCGAAAGCCTGGAGTTGTGTTGATGAAATGTCCTCATAGCTTGCCATGAAGCTGCGCTTGGTACCTTAACCCTGTGACACTTGGAGGGCAACTCTAAGGTGTGGGTGCACCCAGGAGGAAATGTCCCTGTGTTTTCTGAGTTAGTTGAGCGTGTTAGTGACATCATAAGATCACCATCACCTAGGCAATGGAATGTGTTGCCATGGGAACCACGGAGCAGTATGATAACACAGCTTCAAAATGTTGACAGTTGGAAATGCTCCCCTTTTTCTGTACTAGAAGCCAAAGGAGGTGTCTATGCAGGGAGTGGGTGGTGTTTTTAAAATAGTAGCATTTAAAGTTTGTTAATATAAATTAGTTGGAGATAAATAATTTGTGACTTAAGGCATTTAGGTTCTTGAAATTTTTATAAAAGTATTACCCCTTAATGAAACATTCTAGAACTCCAACAGACCAGATGCAACCAGGGCTGTTATAAGGAAGAGACACAATCTCTTTGCAAAGTAGGAAGGACCATGGATGTGTAGGGTAGTGCATCTCACACGTGCCTGACCTTGGATCTGAGGCGCTGGTGATGGGTTCACGCACACACTCATCCACATTGCCATTCGCTTCTGCTTCCCATCTCCTAGAGAATTCTTGGCCTCGCCCTACAGGTTATCAAATCTTTTTATGTGAAACCATGACCCAAGTCATATGCATGTCCTCTCATGCATGTTTGCACATTCATGCACATGTACATATGTGCATAAAGTTGGCCCTTTTATTGGTTGGCTCTGCATCCTTGAAGTTAACCAAACTTGGATTGAAAATATTTGGAAAAAACACAATGCAAAACTAAAGAAAATAGAAATTAAAAAATAATACAGTAGAACAGTTATTTAGATAGCATTTACTCTGTATTAGGTATTATAAGTAGTCTAGAGATGATTTAGAGTACACAGCAGGGTGTGCGTAGGTTAGATGCAAACACTGTGCCATTTTATCTCAGGGAATTGAGCATCGTGGACTTTGTATCCAGGGGCCCTGAAGGGATCCTTCACAGACACTAAGAGCTGACTGTCTATATGTGTATGTACCTATGTGTGTACAAGGTGAGGATCTCTTATCCCAAATGCTTATGACCAGCAGGTTTCTGGTTAGGATTTTTTCAGATTTTGGAGTATTTCATATACACAATGAGACATCTTGGGGATGGGATCCAAGTACAAGCTTGAAATGTATTTATGTTCCACATATACCTTGTGCACAGAGTCTGAGGTAACTTAATACAATATATCTTTTCAAAGTTTCAAAACAAAGTTTATTAGAGAAAGAACAGAGGAAAGGAAGGGCAAACGAAAGTTTTGTACCAGAAAGGCCTGGCGAGGACAAGTCTCTCTCTCTCTACAAGGAAAGACTGCTATGTTTGTAATAATTTTGTGCACACACACACACACACGCACACACACAGGAGATTCTTGTTATTTGAGGTGGTTGTTTTATAAAGTTGCTACAAACATGGAATTAACCAATAATGAAAAGTTGCTGCTAGAGGAAATACAAGGTTAGGTTCCTGTGAGCCTCTGGACACAGCATATTTTCTTGCCTTGAGCACTGCGCAGTCCTGCTTATGTGTGTTTCTGTTTAAAGACCTTTTGTTTACTATATGTTGTTGGTTTATTAACATGAAATGCACTGCCAACAGCACTAACACTCAGGCCTGAACACAGCTTCTCCGTCATGTGTTTTCTCCAGAAGGCCCAATATAACCATCTTACGATCAGCACTTAGCACTATGCTTGGGGACCATTTTAAACAGCAGAATCAACAATAAGAAGTATAAAAAAAGCAAAAAAAAGTCACATTAAATAGACTGCAAAAAACAAAACAAAAAAACAAAACCACTCCTTTAAAGTATGAGCTGAAACACACAGAGTTTGTTCAATCTCAGCTGGAAATGTTCTCGTCAAGATTCAAATTTTTCACCTCTCTGTGAGTGTTTGAAAATAAGCACACACACACACACACACACACACACACAGAGTGAGCATTAATTTGGATGTCACAGATAAATTTTAGGCGAGTAGGTCAATCCATACATGTGGAATCTGTAAATAATGAGGTTCGACCGAATGTGTGTATGTACATGTCACATAAGCATATGTATGCATGCATATATATTTTCCATATCAACCTGAAGACATGGTGGTGAACCATCGGGAGGTGGGGGCAGACTTCTCCCAGGGAAGAAACGTACACATCCCACTCAACCCATGAAAGTTCCCTCTCAACAGCACCCTGGAGATGAGCGCTCCTCTTCTGGGTCCTTGGAACATGTGTGTTGTCCTCTTCAGCAGACACCTCCCATGTAGGTCTCTAGGTTTGTGACTCATCATCCCTCTCATGGGTAGATCTGGAAGGCAAGCTAGGAGACTCCTGTGGGCAGTTCTTGGAACCCAGGGTGTCATCCCTAGCTGGGGAATCACTGAAACACAGAAAACTAGTATCAGGGAATGGACATGGGTGAGGCCTCATGCTGACGGACGTGTCTCTTTTCGGTGGTTTCTCCTTCTGTCTTAGTGCTGCCCTAGCCATGGTGTGGATGAAAGGTACTGGATTAGCAGTGCGGATCCACCCTTCAAGTCTTGCCTGGAAGGCCAGAGAGTAGCTGGGCTTCAAGTTCCTCATCTATAGAATGAGAGAATTTGGGGAAATTCTATTGTTTTAAAGTCTTTTTTTTTTTTGAGTTGGAGTCTCACTCTGTTGCCTAGGCTGGAGTGCAGTAGCACACTCACAGCCACCCACAGCCTCTGCCTGCTGGGTTCAGGCAGTCCTTTCGCCTTGGTCTTCCAAGTAGCTGGAACTACATGTGCGAGCCACCACACATGGCTGATTTTTTTATTTGCTGTAGAGACAAGGTCTTACCAAGTTGCCCAGGCAGGTCTTGAACCTCTGATCTCAGGTAATCCTCTCACCTCCACCTCCCAAAGCTCTGGGATTACAGGCCTGAGTCACCGTGCCTGGCCTAAAGTCCTTTTTAAAAAAAAAAAATTTTTTGCTTCATTATGTCATTCTGAGAAACTCAGGTGGAGATTTGCAATAAGGTCTTAGCATTTTCAGAACCTGCTTTTTGTGTAAGCATTCAGGGAACAGTGCAATAAATACTTTGGATGTTCTCCATGGCTAGTTTTAATACAAAAGCATTATTTTGGAGAAGGATTTGATTACTTGTGTCAATGTGTTGGGTTTTTAGAAGTTGTAAGAATATTTGAGTTGTAATAATAGCTTTGTGATTCTTAGCAATTCTTTCTTAACATCTGGATTGGATAGGTAGGCTTTTGTGATCTTGTTTTCTTTTGTTTTCTTGTAACTGAGGAAGTACGGCTTGTTAGCTGCTACCTTGGAGTGTGTGCTGAGTGTTGAGTTCTCTGATTATTCTATAACCACAAGGCAGCAGGGTCAGTGGAGGGGGGTGGGCAGAAACCCAGAATTATCTTTTGGAGGGCAGGCCCCTTGTAGTACAGGCTTCCCCACTAGGTGAGTGTTCCAGGAACCCATCAGCCTCTGTGTACCAGCTAGCATTGGTGTGAGAGGCTGCCTTGGGCTTTCATGAATTTTTTTTGTATGTGTGTGTGGAGATTCTTTCAATGCATTTGGCCACTTCATGATGGGAGATTTATGAATGCACCTGCCCATGCTGCAGTGAGTGTTCAGCAGTTTTTGACCAAAAATGACATGACCCCTGTGCCCCATCCTCCCTATTCACCTGATCTCACCCTGAGTGACTGTTTTTTGTTTCACTGGATGAAAAAAAGACCTCAAAGGGAAGCATTTTGCCGATATGTAAAAGGTGAGAAAAAAAAAGTCAGAAGCACTAAAAGGCATCAAAATTGGTGAGTTCAAAAACTGTTTCGAGCAGGGGAAAAAGCATCTCAGGAGGTGTGTTGCACAGAACGTAGAGTACTTTGAAGGTGAAGAAGTTTAAACATGTAAGAAAGGAAACACAATTATTTCATAAATAAATTCCTGGTATTTTTGGGCCCCCCTCATATGCCACTCCTAATCCTTACAATATCTCTGAAAGTACTTAAAAGGATGCCCATTTTTCAGATGCTGAAACCACAGCTCAGAATAGCTAGAAGAAGCTGAACTGCCAGTCATACCCAGGTGGGCCTAATTCTAAACTCCACACAACTTCCCTTTGGCTTTGTAAGGTATGACACTGCAAATAAAAGTCACATTTTATTCATATAAGTTGGAGATTTTGTCTGCATTTTTAACTTCTGTGTAGTTATAGAATTTTCTAGTATATTGAGGGTTGGATGGAACTAAAGAAAACCGAGGAAGTAAATTCATTTTAGGAACTAAAGCTTTATCTCCTTTGTAGAAACAAATTAGACTTCCAAAAAAAAAAAAAGATCTATTGCTTTTTAACACCCTCAAGATGTTATTAAAAGAAAATTTCAAATATAGGTTTAATTCTGGCAGTATTGTTTTTACATGGGTACACACATTCTATATATATGTGAGTTGCCTTGTGAATCTTCCAAACAGAAAGCACCGTACTTAGCAGATTTGTCAGCAGTGTGTTTAGATGTGGTTGGACTATCTGATGAGTCATCACAACATTCCCATCTGGTCATCAGGGAGAGAGTTTGAATGTAAACATACCCAGTTTTTTTTTTTTTGACTTCCTGAGTTTCCTAGCCATCTTGTCTATCTTGTCACAGGCATCCTAGTCACTAAAGTCTCAGCATTCTCTTGAGTCCTGCCCACCCCACTTGGCTGCATCTCCACGTCTCCTCATCCAGAAACAAATGTTCTAACGCATCATGTCACATTGTCTGTGCCACATGTGTTTATTGAACATCTATTTTATGCCAGGCTGTATTCTAGGCACCCGGGGTTCAATAGAGAACCAACGGGCCTTGCCTTTGAGTGGAGAAAAAAGAAAATAAATGGGATAAATACATTTTTAAACATGTAAAGAAGTTGATGGGGCACAGGTGTTTCCTATTGGGCAGCTTGGAAGCAAGCCACACAAATCCTCAGGGAAGGGTACAGTAGAGGGAAGGAAGGACAAAGGGGCTCTCGGGGTGGGAAGGGTGGGCTTGAGGGGATAGCAAGAGGGAAGCAAGTGAGGGGAAAGTCATCAAGGTGGGCTCGGAAGGCCTGCGCACATGAGCCTCGAAAGCTGGTCTAAGGTGTTTGGCCTTGGCTCTGAGCAAAGTGGGAAGTCAACAGGAGGACTGTCCCCTAGCCTTGGGAAGCCCTTGTACAAGGCCAAAGGAACTTTTTATGAGCTGCTTGGGCTGGCCTGGCACTTGCCTAGGGAGAGGAAGTCTGTTTCCTGATGCTTCCAGCTGGAACCAATGAGGTGGCCATTTCCCTCTAAACCCACCATTAATGTCCCTCTTTTTTCTTTCTCTTTTTTTTTTGAGTCAAAGTTTCACTCTGCTGCTCAGGCTGGAGTGTAGTGGCATGATCATGGCTCACCAGCCTCGGCCTTCTGGGCTCAGGTGATCCTTCTGCCTTTAGCCTCCCGAGTAGTTGGGGTTACAAGCATTCACCACCAACCCGGCTAATTTTTTGGAGAGACAGGGTCTCATTGCATTGCCCAAGCTGGGATTACAGGTGTGAGCCACGGCGTCTGGCCCATTGTTAATGCTTTCAGTGTTACTCCCAGACACCTGATATTGTAAAGTATCAGGCCATGGCTTCAATTAATATTATCCTGAAGCCACAATATACATAAAACTAGGAAGCCATTTTCCATTTTATTTCCTACTTGCCCATAGCTATAGTGTCACAGTCCAACAAACAGCAACTAACAAAATATGCAATATGAAACTTGCCACTTTGTAAAATTTCTTATCCAAATTCGTCCCATTGCCAACTCAAGAACTTCTGCTCAGAGCAGTCAAACCCTGAGACAACCTAGAAGCATCTCTCGCCACTGCCTTTTTCTTTCTCTGGGTGGCACAGTCCCAGGCAGAGGGCCCTGTGAGTCATGGTGAAGTCAGACCCATCTTCAGCACCTGCAGCAAAATTCATTTCCCCTGGAACTGATATGGCTCCTTTAAAGACTCCCAGATGGGATTAAGCCAAGCCTGAGACTTCTGTGTTCCATTTTCTCAACGTTCTAATGAATTATCAAGGCACAGCTTTCTATCAAGATAGAGAAGCAGCTTTTTCCAGGCCCTCATGGCCACTTAGGAAACGGGACCCCAAGCCCCAAATGTGTCCTCTTGATCTACTTATAATCCAAACAACTGCCTTCCTAAGGAAAAGCAGCGCTTCCAGGACCTGGCACATCTCTTAGGGTTTAAACTTGCTCTATGGTTAAGTGGTGGATAACAGTAGCAGCGTGTGCAATGTAGAAAAAAGCAGGAGACAAGAAATCAGAAGAGATTTACAAAGAAGTAAGTTTCAGGTTCAGCCGTTCCAGAGTGCCATTGACAACACGCCCCTTGACAAGACTCTACCTTGGGAAGTTTCTACTCAATGAAAGTCACGCTCCCTGCACAGATTGTGTCACTGGGTTCTCCGCATTCTGGGGAAGAGATCTTCCACCCCTTGGACAGACTGCCTTCCACCTGGAAAAAGATATCTCCTGCCTTTTCCTCTCCCAACACCTATAATTAGCATTAGTACCTCCGGGCTCCCCTAGAGCTGCCCTTGTCTCTGTCACATGCAGCCTGTGCTGCGACACTGTCCAGTTCTCGAGGTCCCTGGCCTCCCAGCTAATGAGTGTGGCTTCCCTTTAGGGGCATGACCTCTGCTGGGGGTGGGGAACCCACCATGAGAATAAGCACCTCCCAGGAGGCATCTACACTCTGCCATCCTCATCACCCCTCCCTCCTTCCTCTCCAACACCATGGCACCTAAGATGTGGGAAGGCAGCAAAGGTACGGTTGTTTTTTTACTTCTGCGAGGCAAACACTGTCTCCTGGGGGAGCAGGGGGCACTCATTCTGATAAGAAATAAAACAAACCTGCATTCTTACGGGTGTTGGACATCCCGCGCCAGCTCTGCTACCTGCCTGACGGGCAGGGCCCGCTCCCTCCTCGGGGGCCTGCATCCCACCCACCCCCTTGCTCCTCATGATCATTTTTGATCATGATGCAGCTGCGAAATGTCATCTCCCTTTTCAAGTCACTCTTGTTCCTCCTCTCCCAAGTACTTGCCAGAAGGAAATGTTCCTCCTCTTTTTAAAGACGTGTCCCTCAGGCCTCATCTTGACTCCACGGTAGCACCTGTTTGAAAGCTGACCCTCTTCTGTCTGGGTGACCCATGCTGTCTCAAAGCTCGATGGGTCTTTCTGGAGAATTCCTTTGCTGCCTCAGTAGCAGCAACTGAGGCCTCTTCTCCCCCGAACTGGATGTGGTTTTCTCTCTACCTCTGAGCAAACTTGACTTGAGAGCCAGAGGTGTCCAGACGTGGCCTCAGTTCACCATTATCCCCTCGACCCATAGTCGTCCCAGCACTCTTCCTCCACCTCCTGTGTGTGACCCATCCCCTGCAAGCTGGGCATCCACTCCCTGTTGCACACCACCATCACCCCGCTTTCAGGACCCCATGAGCCATGGGACCGTTCAGGCCTTAGCAGCAGACAAGCCCTTTATTCCTGGCTGAGTACAGGATGAAGGAGAAAATAAGCTGAAGTCATCGGCCTCAGGCCACCAACCATTGTGAGCTCATCGCCTTCGTGTGAGATTTTCCTGACCCAGAATGGATCCCAGCCCCCAAGGACTCCTCTTCATGCCCCTAGACGCAGCAGGGAGAGTGACACAGGGGGCACATCTACAAGGACAGCGGCCAAGTCCAGTTCCAGCAGTGCGTGGTTTGCTGGGGTGCAGCTGCTCCTACCAGGTTTTGTAGACCTGCCCTCACGTCTCAGGCTTCCCATTGTGCTCACCTTCCCAGCCTTCCAGGCTGGCAATGAGGTTGTCCGCCTCTGGGGACACAGACGTAGTGATGGTCCAGATCCTGACACTCCTGTCTGGGACCAGGGAGGCTTTGCCTTCATGGCCACGGGCCTCCAATCACAGGGGCGCTGCAGGCAACGGAATTCTGCACACTGCAGAGAGAGTCATGGCCCCATTACGAGTCATCTCCCACTGTGCCTGAGCCAAGAAGACTTCTTGTCCTGGTGAGCGTAGAACCAACTTTAAAACACGCAGAAGACTCATCTTAACACAAGACCCTGCTCTGGTGTTTGCTTGGTCCATCAAGAGAAGGTCACAGTCCTAAAAGAGAGACCTACCCAGCAAGGGTGTTAACCCTTTCACTCCCTCCTTCTTCAATCCAATAGCAAAGACCATCTTGGATGCTGATTTATTTCCTTGTACTCTTGATCTACTGGTGACTGTGGTCAAGTTAGCGCACTGCTCTTGGTCATAGTTTTTTCATTTGTAAGATGAGAGGACTCGGTTCAATCAGATCTTAAGGGAAACAAACCTAATACTTATGGAGCATGAATATTCTCTTGACTACGCACCAGGCAGGTCTGCAGGGTGCAAAGACCAGGGAGACATAGTTACAGCCTTTCAGGAGCTGGCCTGCTGATGGGGGATAGGTGAAGGGTACTTTCTAAACCCCCTGAACAACCCCTCCCTGTGCTTCATTAAATTCCAAAAATATTTTAGGAGATCTCAGAAAGACAGAAATAAAAGTATTTGTACTGTACACAGCATGAAAATGATTCACTTATTGCTTGCTGCTTTCAAAAATGTATGCATGGCTTTTGAGGCATTTTTTAAAAAATTTATGGAAATATTATATGCTTAATGCAGAAAATTAGAGAAAAAGAAGAATCTTTAACACTCACCAGATATTTAAAAATTTTAATGAATATACCATTTAAAACATAAATTTTAAATGTATACCCATATATGTTTTAGACTTCTTACAAGTATAACCATGTCACTAACAGTAAATAAAAAATGTTTGTTATGAAAATTAAGAGATATAGACAAGATTCGAATGATTTTTACAGAGAGATTAAGACATATAAAATATCAAACTTTTAAAGGATTGAATTGCTTTTTAAAAAAACAATTTTTTTTAATTTTAAAGATGTGGAGTACAATTCAGGGTTAGGTATACAAATGTTCATTGTGCAGTTACCCTTGTTGACGAGGTGTTCCCCCTCCTCCCCCGGCAGTTTCCCACTACTTCCAATCCCCGCCCCGACCCCCCCCCACCCCGACAGTTTCCTACTACTGCCAATCCTTTTCTTAAAGTATTATGATAATTACTCAAGGTCTGCTTATGAGTGAGAATATGTGATACTCAGTTCTTTGTGAATTGCTTTTAATGTATACTTAGGCTAAGAACAACAATTTAGTTGGGTCAATTAAGTTAAGAGACTTTGTAGATGTTAGCAATAATAAAATTGTATTTCTTTATGATATTCTAAAATTTTTCTTTTCAATATTTCAAATTATTTTCCTTAACTGGTTGAAATTAGTAAAGTTTTAGCAGGAAAATATTATTTGTATGAAGTTAAAGAAATTACCTTATGTGGTTAAAGGGCTTTGACTGCACAAAATTTTTTAACAAACATCTGCATCATGGTAGTTTGGAAATTAAGATGTGTTGATGTTTCCATATAAAATATATTACATTGTAAATAATATATTTTAACACAAAAAGCTTATAAAGTTGGTCACTAAATAATGAAAAATATAAAATATCTAAAAATTATAAGAGAATGTAGGCACATATGACAAGAGCTAAAATAAATAATAGCTCAACTCATAATGGACAAGTGGACATAAATGACTTTTCGGTAATGTTCAGTGAAAGTCTTTGAAAATAATAAGTTTTATGAAAAAGAGAAGGAAGATGACCATGACTCATATTGGACTAAATTCTTTTTGGATAAGATTCCATGGTTATGCACAAAGGAAGTATAAGTGGAAACAAAAACAGTAATCGAAATTAGTGGCAATTGAGACATTCTAAGTTAGAGAAAATGCAAGGTATAAAAAGAAATATTCTTTGACTTATACTTACATTTGTTTGTTCAGTAGTCTAAAGTATAGGAGATCATTGGCATCCAAAGGAAGTTGCTACCCAGAACAGCCACCCAAAAGGGAATTTACTCAAATTTGGGACCAAAATAATATCATAAAGAGGGAAAAAAATTGAGTAAAACTTTATTCTGAGAAATTAAAGTTAATGTTTATATCACATAAGCATTACTTTCAGTTATGGGTTGACTCGTAAAGTTTTTCTGACTCTCAATGACCTTCCTTCATTGTTTATTGCAAAAACAGGGTCAATCAGGGATATCCTTATCTCTTTCCCAACTTACGTCCATCCAGACCCACAGAGGTCTCCGCAGTCCCTTCCTCACAGGCCTCCTCTTCCCACACCATCAAGTATTCCCTCCACACTTGACTGTCCCTTCAGAATTCAACATGTTCTATATCTTTCCTTTTTGGTAAAACAACCCTCCATGCCTTGGAACCCCTCTAGCTACTGCCCTCTTCTCTTCTTGAAAGCAAATATTTCCATCCCCACCTCCTCGACCAAGATTCTAACTTTCGCCTGATGCTATCGGTCTCTTCATACCAGGGAAACTGGCCTTTCCATGGTCCCTAGTGACTTCCATTGTGCCAAAGCCAGTAGCCATTTCTCCGTCCTCTTCCTGACTCCTCAAAAGCATTGAGACATAAGTGGCCACTTACTCCTTAAAGCATACCTTCTCTTGGCTCCATGACCTCTCACTCTTCTGTTTCCTCCTATGTCCTGGCTGTGGTTCTCAAGCTTCTTTGCTCCACATTGAGTACCCAGCCCTTTTTCTTTTCTACACTTTCTCCCCAGGTGATCTCATCCACTGTAATGGCTTTAAACATCATCTTTATGGAGATAATTCCCCACATCTTTACCTCCACCTTTTGTCCTTTCAGTGAGTAGCAGCCTTTTCTCATACAGTGTTCTGGACCATGGGGATGTGTTCTACACTGTTCCATTGAGATGCTTCTTGAAACCTCAATTTAACAAGTTCAAGGGCAAATTCTTGCCTGCCTTCCTCTGAGTATCTTTTTTTGTTTCTCAGTCTTACACATCTCAACAAATGACACCAACCCTCCAACCCAAACTCTAGCATTCATCTTTAAAAAATCTTTTATTTTATTTTTTTAAGGGGTACATGTACAGGTTTGTTACATGAGAATACTGTGTGATGGTGAGTTGTGGGCTTCCATGGTGCCTGTTACCCAAGTGGTGGACATGGTACCCAGTGGTAGTTTTCAACCTTCACCCTCCCTTTCTCCCCAGTGTCTCTTGTTCCCATCTTTGTGCCCAGGTACATACAGTGGTTAGTGCCTGCTTATTAGGAAGAACCTATGGTATTCAGTTTTCTGTTTCTGTGATAGTTCACTCAAAATGATGATGGTCTTTAGCTCCATCCATGTTGCTGCAAAGGACATGATTTGGTTCTTTTTTATAGCTGTGTAGTATTCCATGGTGTATATGTACATTTTCTTATCCATACCACTATTGATGGGCTCCTAGGTTGGTTCCTGTTTTTGCTCTTGTGGGTAGTAGCATTCATCCTTGATATGTCTTTTTTCTGTACCCACCACATCCAACCTGAGAGAAGTCCTATTACCTTTCCTTCCAAAATAAGCCCTAAATCTGTCTACTTTTCTCCATCTCCGTCACTACTAGCCTAGTCCAGTTTCCTCTGTGTTCCACAGTATAGACAGAGCTTTCAGATAAATTTATTTAAAAATTGAAACCATATGAAACTCCACAGATCAATATTCTCCCAAATGGGGTCCCAATGTACAAGAATAAAATACAAACTCCTTACAAAGTCTATAAAAACTGAACTCCACTTAATTCACCAACATCCTATGACTCTCCCTCACCCTTGCATTTACTTAGGTAAATAAAATGGCAGGACTTGATAATGAGTTAAACTAAGGACATGAGGAAAGAGGTGGTAAGAATGATTTCTGAGCTCAATCTGATAGTATATTAGTAACAGCAATGCTTGCTGCTGTAACAAATAGACCCAGATAAAAAGCACAAACACAATAGATATTATTTCCAGTTAACATAACAGCACAAAACGTGTGTTCTTGTTCTGGGCAGCTTTCCCTCATTCAGAAGTTCAGGGTCGAAGGCCCTTCCTTCTGTGACCTCACTACCTCCAGGAACTTAACGGTTATTAGCATCCAGACCATGGAAGGATACAGAATATGAAGACAATGCATCAGCTCTTAAGTCTTGGCCCAGAAACTACCCTGATGCTTCCACTCACAGTCCACTGGCAAGACCAGCCCGTGGGCCACACCTAAATGAAATGGGTGGCGGGGAAACATCGGCCCTGATGGGCAGCTGCTTCCTTCTACAAATGGGGTGCACTAATTCCAGCAGTCACCTGGCCAGTTATGCCACAGGTAAATGCTCTTTGAAATTAGGAATGTTGACGACAGCCAGTTTGCAAGGGCATATCAGGAGCTCACGTGACACCAAGCAGGGGGAAAGGAGGGCAATATTTCTGCAGCCAGTCAGCTGGGATAAAAATCAACTGATTGTTTGAGACTTTAAATCCAGCAACACAAATCAAAATTAAATACCCCATTCCTCAGAAGTTGATGGACTGTTTGCCTATTTTAACATCACATAAATTCAGCCACTGAAGCACAGATTCAAAACATGACATATGTTTTGCAGGTCTCTGAGAAACCAGGGCAGTGGCTGGAGGAGTGTGTGTCATAGATGAGGAGTGGCCTTCCTCAAACAGAGATTCTGAGAAGGCCATGAGTTTATAAGACAGAAGTGTAATCTGCATATGTGATCGATGCAGTTATTAAAAAAAAGATTTGTCCTTGTTTGTATTCAATTTGGAAGCAATTATTGACCACCATTTCCTTAGCTCACACAAATGACACAAGCACGAAGGTGATCAATGGTTAATAATGGCCTGGGGCTATTTGTGAAGCAACGTTGACAGTGGCATGAATAAAATATCTCTAGATACTCAGACCTCAACAATGAATATCAGTCAGATCAGCTAATATCTGTTGGATAATTTTTGGTGCCAGGGCTGGGCTTTGTGTAGGGACAAAGAAAATGAGGAAAGCAATTTCCCTTTGGAGAAGCACCCCATGTTGTGGAGAGGGTAGAAGCAAAAAGATGATTTAATGTACTCTGGCAGCACGGAGGCCTAGGCATGGTGGGTGAGAACAGATGGGCAGCAGGGGGGACTTCCTGGAGGAGGGGATTTCTAAATGGAGTCCTGTAGAGCTCAATGGAGCTGAGAACTTCGAAGAGGGTGTTCCTGGCAGAGGAGGGAGCCAGATGGAGATTCTGCTGTGCGATTCTACTGTGCAGGTCAGCATGGCACACTGAGGGTGCTCTGGGTGGGCAGCCAGGTGGGAGGCTGGGGAGATGGAGGCAGGCCATGTGAGGCCCGGAGCTTGGCTGAGGACTTGGGCTTTATTCCATGTGCCACGGGAGCCACTGGATGTTTTAAAACAGAAGAGAATTTGGGTCGTTGTTAATAATTTGGATGGATAACTCAAGACATGCCTGGTGTGGAGTAAGGAATAACAGAGGGAAAGAAAGCCCTCAGGGCCAGTGCTCAGGTGGTTCATTCATTCCCCTGGATTCAGGGAGCACTGAGCCCAGGCCAGTGTCAGGCCAGGTGTTGGAAAGGCAGCAGAAACAGGGTTCCGTCCCGACCAACAAGGTACTGCCAAGGGGGTGAGTGTGTCGCTGTGGAATCACCCAAGCCCGTTTACCAAGAATTAGGTTGACTCAGTGGGGAGGCGGAGGAGAAACATGCTTCGGTCCATGGGGCCCTTGGTCCCGTGCAGCCATGACCGTGCACATGATGGTGATCCACAATGGGCCCCTTGCCCGTTCATGAGGGGAGGGTACCTGGATTTCATCATCCTCATGCTCATGAGGCTGGTTAGTGTGCCACTATCAATACTCTGGTGAGTATCACTCTGTGTAGTAGTCACTGACTGTGCATAGTAGTAGCCAACTGTATGTAGTAGTCACCGACTGTGTGCATTGAGGCTGTGCTGAACAAAAGTGAATTACTGAATTTGGCCTTGAGAATGCAGTCTGAGAATGGGGAGCTAAACATTGTCACTGATTTGTCGCCGAACCCTTTTCCCTCAACCAGCTGATACTCAGTGGGTTCGGAAGGAAGGTCTTCAGCTGCAATCTCTCCTCCTTTCCAAAGGTGCGTGTACACATGTGTGTGAGAGAAACACACAGAGAGAAAGACAGAGAGAGACAAAGGAGAGAGAGAGAGAGAGATGATTTGTGCCCTCTGGTCAGATGTCTTTATTTCTGAGTGACCTGACTGGGAAGACCTCCACGTGTCCCTGAAGCAGAGCCCACACCTCCCTGTGGCTCCCTTTCAACCCCCATGTCCCCTCATAAGGCTGGGATGGGAAGGTCCTCGGATGCCACCCAGGTTGTGGGGTCGCGGTGGGAGTCTGCTCACCCACCTGGGGTCACACTCTCCTCCGTAGCTCCAGGCAGCATCACTTCCCAGCTTGCCCTGACCAATCAGCCCTTCCAGACGGGTTACCAAAGGGCCAATGAAAAATTAGCCTATGAGGAGATTCAACGGGGAAAAGGAAAAGCCAGGTTGCTGAGCAACCCAACTCCGTAAGCAAAGGGATATGCTATTTTTACACAAGAGGGTGGCTGCAGTTGGTTCTGCAGCAAACTCCCAGGAGAGTGGGTCCCTCGGCCAGGGAAGGGCTGCTGGGGCCCCGCTGGGCACAGCCCCACCAGGCCCACATGCCCATCCTGGGGTCATGGGAGCCACAGCCCGGTCGCCACCTTCCAGGTCTCAGCATGAACGCAACCTCTCTGGAAAGGACCCTACGGTCCCCCCATCCCTCGGAGCTCCTGTGCCTTTTCTCCACAGCACCCGTCAAGATATGTAATGACAAGCAAAGTTTTGTGATTGATACAAAGTATCTCTTTGCCCACTAGACTGGAAGTTCACCAGGCGGGTGCAGTGTGGGTCTCCACTGGCTCCAGGCACCCTGGCCTGGCCCACATCAGCTGTTGGCCCATATGTGTAGAACCAGTTTGTGAATAAATGAAGCCTGTGACTGAACATTCACAAATTGGATCTGCTTTTATGAAAGGTCAGCTCTGGTCAAAATGCAGGGAAGTCTCATGATCACAACAGTGTTTCTTGATGTCACTCCCAGAAGCGTCTTGAAATACCTACATCCTGGCAATGGCTCACAGAGGGTCAGCACCCAAGTGCACTGATATGTTTGTGTTCATGCCCAAAACATTGTGACTCATGTTGTCGTACCAGGATTCTTCTGGAAGCCGGGAATAGAGGCACACATTGGCAAAGTCCCTGTCCCTGTGGAATCGCTGTGAACCCATGGGGAGGAGAAAGCCAACCAAGGAAGGGGGCAGAGCCCCGTGGCCATGTTCTGTGGATGGGGGCCATTGCCTTGGGGCTTGTGGTCCTGGAAGGCCTTTTGGTCAGATGACTTTTGAGAAGAGACCCAGAGAAGTAAGGGAAAGACTCACCTGCAGACATCTGGAGGGAGAATCTTCTGGAAATGCAGAGGCTCCTGTATAGACAGCAGCACATGGAGCAACGAGGAAGAGTATGTCAGGGGAGAGATGGTGGCAGCCAGGGCATGGGAGGTCTTGAAGGCCATGGCCAGGGCTTCGGCTGTCACTCTGATAAGAGGGGGAGGCAGTGGAGGGTTCTGGGAACTGCAGAAAGAAGACTGGACGGGTGTTATCAAGAATGACTGCTCACAGGTAGAATAGAACCCCCCACCGCAAGATGGGATGGGATGGAGAGGCCTTGGTGATAATGTGGGAAGTGACAATGGGGATGCGTAACTCCATTTTGCAGTGGACAGCCGCCATGATTCTCCAGGTGAGAAGGAAGCAGAGACCTGATTTCTGTATTGCTGAGGGATCCTGGTGGACCCAGACAGTCCAAGTCCAAGACTGTGGAAGGAAACGGATTCCCCTATAACCACAATACTGTTTTCTTTCTAGTAGAGTGCCTTTTTATTGGAAGGTTCTCCCTTCTGGGATGTCAGAGGATACAGCACAGTCTCAAGCAGTCATATGGGAGTGTTTTCTAATGTTTGCATCCTAAAGTATGGCCCCCTTCCTTCAACATAATCCTCAAGATCCAGTGTGGCCACCAGCCCTGTGCTCAGGAGGACCGGTGTGTATGTTGCCTGACTGGTTCTTCCTGGAGAACACAGTGAGCTGCTCTTGGCTTGCCTGGAGTCTGTGGTCTATGAAAACTCCCCCATATCTTTTGCACCTGAACCACTCCAAATCTAGGTTTTCCCTGTTCACCACTTTTGCAATTGATTTTTTTTGGAACCTGGATCCAGGCCTTGACATCCATCTCCGTTAAATTCCATCTTGAGGTTTCAGTCGGGTGTTCCAGCCTGCCGAGGCTGTCTGTAGTTGAGGCTGTCATCTATCATATTAGCTCCATCCCATAAATGTGTCGTCTGCAGATTTGATAAACACATCTTTTCTGGCTTTACCCAAATTGCTGGAAAACATGCTAAACATGTCACACAGAGAGACGTACGATTCTCCTTTGGCAAACACTCTTTGGGAATGTAGTTCCTAAATCAGCCGTCTTATTGAACCAACTCCTAGCCAAGCCATATTTTATTCTCAGAGGACATTTTTAGCATGTGAATCTTCCAGGAGGTGCTGCAAATGCTCCCTTGGTCCTTGAAGTCCATGGTGGGAAGACCAGCAAGTCGGGGCAAGGTGGACCAGGGCCATGAATACATCCGCTGGCCACTCCAAGAGTGCTAGAGCCACCAATAAAGTCTTTTCATTGCCAACCTTGACCTGAAAACAGTGAATGAGTCAATTAAGCGCCAAGTGACCATTACCGAGAGGCAAATTCAAAGGGCTAACCTGGCACCAGCTCTTTTAGAAGCCAAGAGCTAGAGAATGGCATCAGTGTTGTAGCCATCCAAACCCCATTTCAGTTCTCTAAAACATCTGGAATGGTCACTCCCACTCAGAACCTTTGTTGAACTCCTGCTACACATTTAGCATGGCATTCGGTACTCTGGGATGTAGTAATACGTGGGTATCGGGGAAAGGGACAGCACTAAGAAATGGGGGTTGAGGTGATTAGAGATCAAGCTGTCCAGCTGCAGAAAGGGATTAAATGAGGGGAATGGGAACAGAGCTGAGGGACAAGGAGGACCATGGACCCTGGGGACACCTGGTCCCAGATCAGCCCACTCCTGAAGCTCACCAGCTCCATGAACTTAGCAGCTGTGTGAGTCAACACGCCTCAGATGACATACACATATGGCAGGAAAATCTTTTATGTACAGAATTGGCATGACTTAAAGCTACCTTCAAGCTGTTTGAAAAAGCCCTTTTAAACTTCTTTACCATGGGAAGGAGAATCACAATGCTTTGTGGAAGACAATAGATGGTACATTGTTAGAATGCTTGAAGGGGCCAAAAGTTCAATCCACAGGCTTCAGTACGAGGCTTACAAAGTGTTTTAGTTTTATTTTACTTATTTGTTTGTTTATTTAAATTATAAAGATGTGGGGTACAATTCAGTGTTAGGTATACAAACATTGATTTTGCAGGTACCCTTGTTGATGAGGCATGCCCCTCCCTCCCCTAGCAGTTTCCCTCAACTGCCAATCCCACCCCTTTCCCCTGACAGTTTCCCATTACTGCCAAATGATTTCTTATAGTATTATACTTGTTCAAGATCCGCTTATCAGTGAGAACATATGGTACTCTGTTCTTTGTTTCTGTGATAGATCACTGAGTATGATCGGTTCCAAGTCCATCCAAGTGGCTGTGAAGTTCATGTATTTGCCCTTCTTTATGGCTGCAGAATATTCCATTGTGTATATGTACCACATTTTCTTTATCCAGTCCAGCTTCGATGGGCAACATGGTTGGTTCCATGTATTTGCTATTGTGAATAGAACTGCAATAAACATACCTGTGCAGGTATCTTTTCTGTAGAATGATTGTTTCTGTTTTAAAAAGGCAATCAGGCCAGGCGCGGTGGCTCAGGTCTGTAATCCCAGCAGTTTCAGAGGCCGAGGCAGGAGGATCACTTGAGCTCAGGAGTTCGAGACCAGCCTGGTAACATAGTGAGACTTCATCTCTACCAAGAATCAAAAAAATTAGCCAGGCATGTTTGTGCACAACTTTAATTCCAGTTACTCGGGAGGCTGAGGTGAAAGGATCCCCTGAGCCCAGGAGGTCGAGGCTGCCGTGAACTGTGATCCTGCCACTGAAACTCAACCTGGGCGACAGAGTAAGAATCTGACTCATCATCATCATCATCATCATCATCATCATCATAATAGAAGAGTGAGTGAGGAGTGAGGAATGAATGTGGAGTGAGTAAGGAGGGAGTGAGATGTGGGAGGAGTTTTCATAGACCACAGACTCCACGCGAGCCAAGAGCAGCTCATCACGCTCCCCAAGGAAGGTCCAGTCAGGCAACATACACACTGGTCCTCCTGAGTGCAGGGCTGATGGCCACACCAGATCTCATTATGTTCAAGGAAGAAGGCTGCACTGTAGGATGGAAACACTAGAAAATGCTCACATATGGCTGCTCAAGACTGTGCTGTATCCCCTAACTGACATCCCAAAAGGGAGACCCTTCCAATAAAAAGGCACTCTACTAGAAAGAAAACAATATTGTGGCTATAGGGGAATCTATTTCCTTCCACAGTCTTAGACCTGGCCTGCTTGGGGTCCACCAGGATCCCTCAGCAATACAGAAATCAGGTCTGCTTCCTTCTCACCTGGAGAATCATGGCGGCTGTCCACTGCGAGATGGAGTTACAGATAAATGAAGGGGCGGTGCCACTCTGTCATGATATACACCCACATGGACTCTCTTATGTTCACTGGACCCCACTGGTTCTCGTTGACTTTCTGATGTCATAATTTCTCAGTGAAAAGCAGGAGAGTCTTTGCAGCCACCAGGGACCCCCGAGAAACATGGGGACACATTGAGGGCTTTCTCTGCCTGCCCAGGGAGCAAGAACTTGTAATGGGGCTCTGTTGTTTTGTCAGAAAGAAAAGTGGGTGCCGGCAAAGGCCAGGGTGTTCTAATGAGGCCCACAGTCCACGAGGATAAAATATTAAGAATTGGGGACACACCTCATTAACAATGGGACCTGCATAATGAACATTTGTATACCTAGCCCTGAGTTGAACCTCACATCTTTAAAATTGAAAATTAAAAAAAAGTTAAAAATGGAAAACTCATAATTTTTAATAAAATACTACTGTTTATCCTTAGTTTGGAATGTGGCATAGTTCAAGTAGGGAGTTAATAGTTGCCTCTTATGGCCCTCTCCCAACTGAAAATTAAGTAGAGTTAATTTTATTCTTAGATTTATAGATTTCTATAAATCTTATTTTAAAGTTAATTTCTGGATGGGCACTGTGGTTCATGCCTATAATCCCAGCAATGAGGGCCTCTTCTCTACAAAAGAATTAAAAAAAAAATTAGCCTGGCTTGGTGGTGTGTGCCTGTAGCTACGTGGGAGGCTGAGGCAAGAATATCTCTTAAGACCAGGAGTTTGAGGCTACAGCGAGCTATGATTGTACCACTGCACTCCAGCCTGGGAAGAGAGTAAGAACAAGAGAGCGAGAGCCTGTACCAGAAAAAAAAAAAAGAAAAGAAAAAAAAAAGGAGAAAGTGATTTCCTGACCGTACTTGTGGCATTTTTTATTTCTGATTGTGAAGTTAATGGGAAATAAGGTACGGGGCATGTGTGAGTGTGTGTGTGTGTGTGTGTTTCCAGACCCCGTTGCCTTGAAGGGTCTTCATCAGGGCTTAGAGGGTTAGTGGCTAGCTGTCCTCACCAAGATTTATTGCTTCCATCTCAAAGCTCCCTTTCTTGTGGCCTTTGCCCTGTTGCCCTGCTAAACAGTCTCAGGAACTGTAAGGATGACAGTGGGGGCTGGGAGCCGGGTTGGCCTCTGCAGTGTGTAGTACTAAAGAATCAACAAAACAGAACAACAAAAGACTTTCTAAGAGTCTAGCTTTTCCAAAACAAAGTTCGCATTGTTCTTTTTCATTCTTTGGTAGCAAGCTGTCCTTCTCACTAGAGTTGACCATTTGTCATGCACTCTCTCCACGGGAGACACCAGTATTACCAGCTGAATTTTACCGAGAGATCTGGGGTAAAATTCCTACTGGACTTGTTTTTTGTGCTTCTGTGACCTCAAGTGTGTCAGCAGCTCTCAGGGAGCCTCATTCTGTTCCATCACCGTATTGTGTGGTGAACTATTTCCCCAGGCCCCTCCCTAGCCCCTGCAGTATCTAAAAAAAAGTTGCTTTTAACTTACAGGAGCAGTGCAGGAATATACGAGTACTCTCCTTGTTAAGATTAAAAAAAAAAGTCAAAAGAATATAGATAAAGGTAGCTCAGGGACCTCAGTTGGTGCAAGTTTTGTCCAACCTTTTCTTAGTGTTCTGTATGTCTGCTCGTGTAGACCAGGGGTTCTCAAGCTTGTTAAAACAAGCCTTTAGAGGACTTGTTAAAACACAGATTGCTGACTCCACCCGCAGAGTTCTGATTCAGTAGGTCTGGGGTGAGGCCTGAGAATTTGCATTTTTAGCACTGTTGGTTCAGGAACCCTATTTGGGAGCACTGTATACAGAATTGATTTTGTGTGTGTGTGCCTTTGAAAAAAGCAAATGCTGTATGTTTCTGTCTTTTTCATCAATGCTGTGTCATGGAGAGCTTTGTGTGCTAGTACATACTGACCATTTCATTCTTTGTGACTGGGGGTATAAGTGTGCCTTAATTGAATTTCTTGGTAATGGACATTTGGTTCATTCTAGTATTTTTTTGTTAACCATTATAAACAAATGCTGAATGGAACATCTTTGTATATCTTTCCTTTATGCAAGCATGTTTGTCTAGGGTAATAGAGAAGTGAAATTGCCGAGCATGTGCATTTTAATTTCATTTTTTCTTTGATTGATAATGGCACCCTGACCCTACGATGTTCACCACATTAGTACCCAGCCTTGGGTAGTTTGTCTTATTTGCTTCCTAATCTGGGGCTAAACCGGAGTTGCTAGAAAAATCACAAAATGCTCTCACTGAACCCTTTATAAATTCAACCTGAAATGGCTTTGGGCTGCTGGCCATTTTTTTCTAAATTTTTTTTCTTTTTTTTTTGAATAAGCAGGACTTTATTTAGAAGACAGGAAAAGCTCCTGGCAACCAGAAGGGACCCGAATGGGTTTTTCCTTTCTAAATCTTTTTAAAGACTTCCTAAAACAGTGATATTCTGCTGCCTCCTTGCCAGCACACCTGATGAATAAGAATTGCCCTCAGCAGTAATAATTCACTTAGGTAAACTTCTTGGGTCTGTAGGCCCAAATTTATTTTATTTTATTTTTTTATGTGAAGTCAGCACTAGACTTTTCCAGTCTGGGTGTTCTTGCCTCATGTCAGACTCCACAGATGTATAACCAAATGCAGCATTCTTTATTATCTCTACCTTCTAAACTAGTTTGTCCTCTTTTTTCGTTCTGACCTGGGCAGTGATGTGTGTTAGGTAAGTTTGGCAGGTATGAGGGAGGGCTGTGGCCATAGGTGAGCTATAGCAGGGCAAGTGGGTGTTACATCCTAGCACTACCATTCCTGGTGTTTTGGAGTTAATGGAATGGTAAAATAAAAATTAGGCACGCGGAGACCAGGCAGAGTGACTCATGCCGGTAATCCCTGCAATTTGGGAGGCTGAGGCTGGCGGATCGCTTGAGCTCAGGAGTTTGAGACCAACCTGTGCCTCATAGTGAGACTTCCTCTCTACAAAAAAATACTAACATTAGCCAGGTGTGGTGGCATATGCTTATAACTCCAGCTACTCAGGAGGTTGAGGCAGGAGGATGATTTGAGCCCAGGAGTTTGAGGTTGTGATGAACTGTGATTGTGCCATTGAACTCTAGCCTGGGCAACAGAGTGAGACCCTGACCCCCCCCCCCCAAAAAAAAAACCTAGGCATAGGGAGAGTTCATACTGGGTTGTCAACTCCTTGTTTTGCCAAGTCATTAAAACGAACCAACAGAAAGCCACCATGTTTTTTATAAATATGAGATTTTAACATCCCTCTCACCCACACAAAAAAATCAAGAACATTATTATCTCAGAATAAAGGGCATCCCTTTTAGGTTTCATTTTGGGAAATTTTCTTTTCTTCTTTTGCCTCAGTCAAGTGAAAATGTTGATGTTGTCTAGAGTTATCGTAGGTTGGAGAGAAACTCAGTCATTCCTTGAATAAAAGATTTGATGTTGGCATTACCTACTTTGTCATACCATGGTTGTTATTCCTATCTAATCATGACTGCTGGGACACAGCGGGGGGACCTGGTGTGTGCAGTTCTCCTGAGGAAAGGACAGTTCTCCTGATCCTTTTTTTTTAAGATTAGAAAATATGGTTTATTCAGAAAGTAAGTTAGAAAGAAGAGAGAAAAAGAGAGGAGATTCACTTCCCTAAAGCAGGGGAGGGACCCAAAGCTTAGGACAACATGGAGCCGCATGGCCCTCTCTTGATTCTTACTGTCACTCATTCCCACTCTTGGAGCTCCTGCCGTCCGCCCAGCCCTGAGCTTGCCTAGATAAAGAGAAACTGGGGAAGGTGCTCTTGCATTTCTGTGGCTTTCCAATAGTCCTGCTTCTTTGACAGCATACAAGTGACGTTTCCTTGAAAATGTGTTCAACCTTTTGTGATGCAGCTGCTATGCCTGCCCAGAGGTCACTTGCCATCCACATCTGTCCGTGGATTTGTCATTTTGGCCATGGGCTGGACTTAAACAAGATTGATGTTGTGTCTTTGAGCTTCCTGAGAGAATCTGCTTTTCATTTAGCTGTTCAAGTGGGACAGAGGAAAGCAAAGAAATCCTTTCTCTTGTAAGGAAACCTTAATATCTGTTACCTACTTTTGTGCTTCTGCCTTGGGATGTGGGAAATACCTTACTAAATGACAACAAAATTTGCATTGATTTTTTTTAACTTTTTTTTTTTCCCCCTGAGATAAGGGCTCGGTCTGTTGCCCAGACTGACTCTAACTCCTGGGCTCAAGTGGCCTCTCAAAGTTCTGGGATTCCAGGCATGAGCTATGGTGCCTGGCCATGCACTGATTTTTAATACCAGCCCTTCCCAGATAGACAGTGACCCTTCGGGAATGCTTCAGCTGAGTTGCTCATTTGGAACCTCATGTGGTATGTAGAAGCAAATTAAAAAATAACCCACAGGATAACTCATTGCAATTTTAATTATTTCCACACAGCCAAGATATAAGGGGCTTATTGGGTTTTAAATAGATACTAAGCTTTATTAGATTCTTTTTTGTTATTGTTATAACTTACTGGATGAGATGCTAAGGAAAATGAGATGACCTAAAGATATTTAGAGAATCCTTAAGTTTGGTCAAAGTGGATGCCAAACGCCATGAAAAACATGGACACAAGAAGAAGCCATGTACAAGGGATAATCCAACACCTGTCTGCCCTGGAGAACTGGTGGTAGACACTCCCTTTCTGGGCTTATCTCAGTGAATCTGATAGAAAAGACGTTTTTGAAGGGGGTGCGGGGTGCTGTGAGTTGTGTGGGCCTCCCTTGAACTTCCCCAAGAAGACCACTGTTCCGAAACCTACTAAACACTTAATGTAGGAGTGCTGAGTGGCTTGTCGCAGTTGCCATGTGGAGAGGTGGGTGCTAGTCTCCACTGTGTGTCCAAGACAGGCCCTTCAGAAACAGGAGCGCGGGAGCAAAGGTCTTTCAACTGCAGCTCGAAGTGCCCTGCTGGTTCTGATGAATACTGATTAGTTGCTTTTCAGTCTCCCATATTGTAATATGTCTGACATTTTTAACTGCTCAGTACTTTTTAAAGCACTGTTTTATTTTAGTCAGAATTTGGCTTCCAGTTGCAGAATCTTAGCCTCGTAATTTGATAAAATTAACATGGAATGTTACTGTCACTAATTGTTCATAAGGTTATCCTAATATTCTTCATAGTAGGTAAAAGAATACAATGTTACAATGTATGTAACATTACAAAATATTACAAAATTTTTGTTTGACAAAGATTACTTGGAAGAAATATGAATGCTCAATTCTGATTATACCTTGAACATTTTAAAAAGGTGATTACAAAATTTGTCATATAAAATTTAAATCTTGGAATCTTTTACATGGATTTCACCTTACAGATTAACCAACAGATGAACTAATGTGATTTTTGTGATTGTTTAATATGTCAATCTTTATATTTAATGAATTTATTTATTTATTTATTTTTTGAGTCAGGATCTCACTCTGTTGCTCAGGCTGAACTGCCGTGGCACGATCACAGCTCATTGCATCCTCAACCTTCTTGACTCAGGTGATCTTTCTGCCTCAGCCTCCTGAGTTCTGGTCCCAGGAGATCCTTCTGCCTCAGTTTCCCAACTAGCTGGGACTACAGGTGTGCGTGCTACCACGCCTGAGTAACTTTTTTATTTTTATTTTTTTAGAGATGAGGTCTCACCATGTTGCCGAGGCTTCATGAATGTTACAAGAACATAAAATAACATTTAAAAAAAAGTATTTTCTTCTTTGTCTGCTTTGGTGTCTAATACAGTGAAGTGCACTAGAAGCTTAAAAAAAAATTTTTTTTTTGAATCGGAGTCTCACTGTGTTGCCCAGGCTGGAGTGCAGTGGCACGCTCACGGCTACTTCAACCTCAACCTGCTGGGTTCAGGCGATCCTTCCGCCTCAGCCTTCCAAGTAGCTGGAGCCACAGGCATGTACCACCATACCTGGCTAATTTTTTGATTTATTGTAGAGAAGAGATCTCGCCAAGTTGCCTAGCCTGGTCTCAAACTTCTGGGCTCAGGCAGTTCTCTCACCTCTGCCTTGGAAAGTGCTGGGATTACACGTGTGAGCCACTGCGCCTGACTAGAATCATAACAAAAGTTTTTCATGGTTTCTACTTTCTTATTCCCCTGGATTATGTCATACTATGGGTTGATACTATTAGTAAGTTCTAGAAATGATAATTTTGGTTGTTTTAAATCAGTTGGTTACCTTTAAAGTGATGGGTATTGTGCTATACTCTGAAGCTGAAAAAAAAAAAAAAATGAATCCATGCCTCCTGCACCTGAGAAAGGTATAGATAGGCAGTGCATGCTATGAGTTAGCTACAATATATTATATAGGGTGTGTAATGAGCCCACTTGCTGGTACCTGCCTGCCAAGTTTTAGTGAGTTCTGGTCAAAGAGAAATATATGTTTCAAAGAAGTCACACTTTTAATTGGGGCCATACAATAAGTTTGTAAGTGAATTTGAGGAGCCTCTTGAGATTTGTAGTAATAAAGACAGAGATAACTTGACTTTGGGTCCTCATATTAGAGCTTAAAGACTTTCCCATTCTGGGTACAGCCACTCAAAGAGAAGGTGAAAGGATGTGAATGATTTGACACATACTGTTCTGGGTGTTTCACACAAACTCCTAGGTGGAACTCATTTCATTTTTTCAATACCTGTCATAGTAACTTGTAGTAATTTACAGAGGAGAGATCTGGGGCCCCAGGAAGTAGATGCTTTCTTCCTAGTTCGTGTGGTTCATAGTGGAGTCAAGATGCAAACCCCCATCAGTTTGATTCCCAAGCTCATGCCCTGTGACCACTGCCGCCAGCTGCTTGAAGGCATTGTAGCTGACATGGAGATGTTGCCCTGTTGACTTGTGAACTGCCTGCCTTTACTTTGCTTCCCCTTTGAGTGTGTGCACCCTTGTATGTTCCCGAGGATGTGCATGAACGTAGATACAGAGGCCCTAGCTCTTGCTGGATTCTGGGTACAACAGTTAGCATTGTCACTGAGGCGGTGTTTCTATGAGTGATTCCTTCTTCCCTACTCTTTCCTTATGGGACCGCAAGGGGAAGTGTGGTAGGGTGGGGGAAGGATGAGTTTTGCCCAGGACCAGTCTGTGCTTTTTTTCTTCCTCCTTCTGTGTCCTTCTTCATTTTCCCGATGTGGTTTCCAAGTAAAAAAGGCTTCTCCACAGTTCATCAAGTCTTTATTCCTGGGGACCAGCCCCAACCCCAGCTTAATGTCTGATAGTATCACTTCCTAGTTTTCCCTGTTCACGGGGTGGGATGGTTGAAAATCCCTGATGTGACTAGGCTAGCTGCTCTCAATGAGAAGATAGAGACCTTATCTGTGCCCTGGGGCCTCATGGCTAGTGTGGGAGGTAGGTGTGTGAGCCTTAGCTGCAACGCATGGCATGACACATCGCTGTTCAAGACTAACCTATGCCATTTGAGTCAAGAGATAGGAGGAAATCATTCTGCTGCGTGAGATCAATCTCAAGGCATTTTCATAAAAGATAAACCACTTTCCTTGGATCTCAACTTGAGAATTTTGGTAGATGGGCCTGGGGAGAACATTCCAGATAAAGTTGGCGTGGTGATTGTCTTAGTTTTTATGGCCACATGGCCTATTACTCCAAAGCTTAGAAGCTTAACTAAAAACCCAAACATTTGTTATCTCACCTTGCTTGTGCAGGTCAGGAATCTGGGACTGACCAGCTGACAGTTCTAGTTAGGGAAGTCTCAGTAAAGCTGTGGGGCCAGGGCTGGAGAATCTACTTTCAAGCTCACTTGGCATGAGATGCCAGTTCCCCGCTCCATGGACCTCTCACATTAAGGCTGCTCACAACATGGATTCTCTCAGAGCAAATGAAAGAGAACCCAAGAGCCGTATTATTCTACTGGTCACAGCCCAACCTAGTTACTACATGCGGTAGAGGCCTTCACAGAGGTGTGAATTCCAGTGACCCTGGGGGCCGTAGAGATGATCTGGTGTGTAGTGTAAGGAAAGGGTGCAGGGCCTCTCAAGCTGGAATTTAGGGATTAGGAATGATGTCTGGGAGGTGAAATGGATGCTGATTTGTCGTGAGTTCTGAGGTGTATGAGTGTGATGTGGAATTACTTTCAAGCGGCTTAGTCTAGTTAGGGAAGTTAGAAAGGTAGAAAGTGGTACATGCACAGAGGAACAGATTACAAGTATGAGAATTTAGAGATTACGGCTTGCTGGAGAGCAAAGTC
>CAUYQG010190180.1:0-39211 GCA_963574415.1 Tarsius wallacei | reverse complement strand
CGCCCGGCTGATTTTTTGATTTATTGTAGAGATGAGGTCTCGCTTGCCCAGGCGGGTCTCGAACCCGCGGGCTCAGGCAATCCACTCACCTCAGCCTCCCAAGGCGCGGGATTACAGGCTGAGCCACCGAGCCCGGCTGGGGATAACGTTTTTAAAGTATCTGGCACATAGTAGGCAGCACTCTGGAAACTTTCGTTGCTTCCAGACTTCCTCTTTAAGTCTCTTGCAGCTCCAGTTCCTTTGTCTATGAAATCCAGTCCACGGCTTAGAAAAACCCGTAATTCCCAATCATTGCAAGAGCACACACACCTGAACTGCCACTTTCAGTTTTCCATGTTGCCACTAAGACTTTCTCCTGGGAAGGTTTTGCCCCAGTCCACCATCTCTTAGCCATCCTGTCTACACAGTTCCCCTCCTCCCCCTTCAACTCTACGTTAATTTTCCTTTCCCAAGGCAGAGACAGAGCGAGGCTTAGGGCAAAAGGAACTGCCTGTTCTTCCCTTGCAATCAGCAGCCACAGGACTGCCCCTGGAGGACAGAGCTCCTCTTAGCTTCCCATTTCCGTCCCTCCAGGTGTTTTGTTGGAGGCCTGCGATTTAGCAAGTATTTCCCACGTAGGAAGGTTACAGATCCTGTCTACTTCCAGTCTCTGGCTTTGAGAGTAGCGGAATCAAAAATAGGGTCCCTTGGGCGGTTGGTTTCTTGGTGGTTTGACAAACGTGGCGTGGGTAGAGGGCAGCTGCTTGGTGGTACTTCCTTGGGAAAGGAACTCCTTGCTCAGAACTCCCTAATTCCAGGGAGGCTTCAGATATATATTTATGAAAGTAACATATAATTTTTATATGTTCATAATAAGATAGAACCACATTACAGAAACTTTGAAAGGTAGAGAAAAAAAAAAAGAAAAAAGAAATCCTCCCTAATCATAATTGCAACTCCTAAACAGAGACACTGGTAGTATTTTGCTACTTTTTTTTTTGAGTCGGAGTCTCACTCTGTTGTCCAGGCTGGAGTGCAGTGGCAGACTCATGGCCACTGTAGCCTGGACCTGCTGGGCTCAGGTGATCCTTCCGCCTCAGCCTTCCAAGTAGCTGGAACTACAGATGTGTGCCACCATGCCCCGCTAATTTTTTTGATTTATTGTAGAGATTGGTCTCGAACCCCTGGGCTCAGGCAATCCTCTTGCCTCGGCCTCCCAAAGTGCTGAGATTACAGGCTTGAGGCGCTGCTGTTTTTTGTTTTCCCAGTCCTTTTCTAGTGTGTGGACACACACACACACACACACACACACACACACACACACACACACACTTTTTGTACTTTGCTTTTCACAATTATTATAAACTTTTTTATGTAGAGGCTTTATAGTTATTATTATTTTAGTATCTGCTGACTGTACCTAAGTGGATTCAGTATCACTTATTTCAAAAATTTATTGTTGTTGGCCATTGAGGTGGTTTCCAGTGTTCTCTATTATTAACTAACACTACAAGAAATATATATTAGCGTAAAGCCTTTCACTTGAATTTCTTCCTATTTCCTTAAAGCCATCTCCTAGAAATTGAGATAAGGGGTTAAATGGGTAGGACTATGTTTATGGTTCCATAAATCATGCCCAAATGCTTTCCAAAGGGTGGAACCAATATACCCTTAACTACCTTCATCATACTCTTCCCAGCACAGACTATCCTTGTTTTTTATCTTATTTTATTTTTTGAGACAGTCTCACTCTGTTGCCCATGCTCACAGCCATCGCAGCCTTGATTTCTGCCTCAGCCTTCCCAGTAGCTGGAACCATAGGCATGCACCACCACATCCGGCTCAGGCTATCCTTCTTTAAAAATAAATGTTCATTGTTTATTCAGGGTAACTTTTTATTTACTGTGAGAGGGGTACTTTTTCCCCCCTTCAGTTTGACAACTAGTTTTTTCCGGTTTCATTTTGTAAACAAGTCTCTTGAAGTGAGAGGGATTTGAATGAAAAAGGATGGCTCAGTGACTAAAGACTGGGAGATTGTCCCAGTAATAATGTTAAAAGGAGGACCAGCAAAAACGGGAGGAATGAATGGACAGGAAAGAGTAGGAAATGGGCTTGGGAGGTACTAAATAGTGGACCCCAGCCCCTTGATGTGGTCCAAGCTGCAGGTGTGACAACAATGTATTTGGAAGCAGCCATTTAGACGAAATGAAAGCAAAAGAGGCTGGGCTCCAGACATGAAATCAGCATCAAGTATTAGGCAAAGAGATAAAGAGAAGTGAATTTTGGGATTTGTTAAAGAAAGGACAGAGTTTGTATCAGGCAAGGGAGGAAAGAACACTCCAGTTTGACTCTCCTTTATGGAACACCTTCCCGATGTCCAGGCACTTTTTGGAGGCTAGCTCAAGGAATACTCACAATAACCCAAGGAAAGAAGTAGTCTCATCATCCCCATTTTACAGATGTGGAAACTGAGGAGCAGAGAGTTTCAGTGTCATAGCCAAGGCCTCATATAGATTACGAGTGACAGAAATGAGGATTTGAAACCATGCCTTCCTCCTTCAAACCTAAGCACCCCCAGGATCAAGAAAAACATTTGGACAAAGGAGGAAAGGGAAGCAGCATTTATCCAGATCATGAAACCCTGGAGGTCAGACTTGGGCAGAGAAAAACCACAGAGACCAGTGGCCCACAACCCCACATTGTTTTGGAAGTGGGGGCTAGGGGCTGCTAGAATCCCAGGCTGAATCTGAATGGATTGTTCCTGAGGGCTGCTGAGCAAGGCCTAACAAAGATTCTGATTTCTAAATCCTCAGCTATTGGAAGGCCTGATGTCTTAGGGCTTTGCCACTGCCTCATTCAGGTTGACAACTCCTTTTAGGACCAGCATAGTGAACGTGAGATTGCAGAGATTTCTGTTTGCCTAAACATGCTTTACTCTCCCCAGATCAATGAAAGAATGTGTCTAGTGCTCAATTTCAAGTGCCTCCTCCCTCTCTCCCAATTAAAGTGGAAACTCTGCCAGGCTTAGAGGGTTTGTGGCAGACAAAGCCAGAGTTAAGGTTTCAAAGGCACTTGCCTCCTAACCCCTCGTTTCAACTCCTCATTATTTCCCTGAAAAAATGTCGTTGGGTTTGAAACATAGATTGTGTTTGACTGGTCACCAACTCAAATGTGTTCTGATTTCACCACTTTCTATTCTGCATATAGTCTTTGAAAGTACGGCTGTGCAGCATGTATCATTTGGAGATTTGAGTAGCCCGCTAACCGTGGAACTAAGGAAATGTCTCAGTCTGGCTGGTTTCAAGGCTTGGGTTTTTAGAACCCCCACACTTAGCAGCACTCAGCAAAGAAAGAAACCCAGCTAGCCCATTTTCTTCAGAGACCAAGATTTTGTGTAAAAAAAGCATAATAACAGCTAATTATTATGACCTTCATATTCATATTCCGTGTGTGTGTAAGGAAATACTCCAAAACATTAGCATCAACATGTTATGTTTCTGGGTAGTGGTATTATAGCAATTATATTTTCCTGTTTTCTGAAAGTTTCCATAACAAGGTTGCTTTGCTTTGATATTTGGAAAAATAGCAAGAGAACAGTAAAATTGATTTGTTTGTTTATAGGGTTTCACTCCGTCACTCAGGCTTTATCTATCTATCTATCTATCTATCTATCTATCTATCTATCTATCTACCTATTTATAAGGTTTCACTCTGTCACCCAGGCCGGAGGCAGCTGTGCAAGATGGTGCAGCCAGAAGCGAGGGCCACCATCTCCATGGCGTTTCCTTGGATCATAATTACTGTACTTGGAAAGTACAAGGAGACTGTTTTTCTTTTTTTTTTTTTGAGTTGGAGTCTCAAAAATAAGCAAGAGCTTATTTATTTAAATAAGGCAGAGGCGGAAGGATCGCAGGAGCCCAGCAGGTCGAGGCTGCGGTGGCCGGGAGCTGCCACTGCACTCCACTGCACTCCAGTCTGGGCGAAAGAGTGAGACTCCAACTAAAAAAAAAAAATGAGTTCACCCAGATTCAAACCTCAGTAGCCTATCCAACCCCATGCAAAGTGCTGAGCTTCTCCTTATCTTCCTTTCACACCTCAGTCTTCTGAGTAGCTGGGATTATAGTCACGTGCCAGCCACACCTGGCTAATTTTTGTCGAGATGGTGTCTCACTCTGTTGCCCATGTTGGTCTCAAACTCCTGGCTTCAAGCAATCCTCCAGTCTCAGCCCCCCCCCCCCCAGTGCTGGAATTACAGGCAAGAGCTTATTTATTTAAATAAGGCAGAGTTATTTATTTAAAATGCACTGCATTTAGGGCCATTCTTGTGATCAGTCACCTAGTATTTGTTGAGCATGTAAAAGATGCTGGTCTGGGGCTAGACACTGGAGGGTGGGGGTGGGTGGGAAAACTCAAGTAAAAGTGAGTGACCGTTTATTGATTATCTGTTATTTACTAGGTATATTTTGGATGTTGACTCACTTAATCCTCCAAGAATCCTGAGAGGTGGGCTTCCACTATGGTGTTGATACAGATGAGGAAACTGAGGCTCAGAGAAATCATGTAGCATCCCTAAGCCCATACATTAAGTTAGTGGATGTGCTGAGCCCAGAAGGTGGGTCTGCCTACTTCAGAGCCTGTGATCATTCACTATATACCATTTCTCTTCCATTATATACCCTCATACGCATGCAATATGATCCCTGGCCTTTTTGCCTTATAGTCTAGCTGGAAAGACAAGATAAATACAAATACAGGCAGTCCATGATTTATAAATATACATGATAGAAGTTCCTCCTGTATCACTGCTAGAAACTCCACCTCTTGGCGTTTTAGAAGGCTGAACTCAGCTGCAGGAAACTTGGCTTTTATCCGTGCCAGCCTTGCCTCTGAGGCTTTTACATTCTGACCAAGGTCAGGATCCACCACTGCTACCCCAAGTCCTTGGACTGCAAATCTAGGCTACATTCCACCTTGTGGTTAACAAGGAAGGCAATGCTTCTCAAACTTTAATGCACATACGAATCACCTGGGGAACTTATTAAAATGCAAATTCTCAATGAGCAGGTGTGAGGGTGGGGCTGAGATTCTGTAGTTCTAACAAGTTCCCAGGTGATGCTGATGAGGCTAGCTTGAGCATTGGGTAGCTGGCACTAAGGAGTTAAATGAGTTCACCCAGGCTGGGCTCCGTGGCTCAGCCTGTAATCCCAGCACTTTGGCAGGCCTAGGTGAGTGGATTGCCTGAGCCCGTGGGTTCAAGACCCGCCTGGGCAACTTGGCAAGACCTCATCTCTACAATAAATCAAAAATTAGCCGGGCGTGGTAGCACGCGTCTGTAGTTCCAGCTACTTGGAAGGCTGAGGCGGAAGGATCGCTGGAGCCCAGCAGGTCGAGGCTGCAGTGGCCGGGAGCGGCCACTGCACTCCAGTCTGGGTGACAGAGTGAGACTCCAACTCAAAAAAAAAAAAGGAAAAATTATACCAATTCTTTACAGTCTCACTCAGAGAACAGAAGCAGAAGGAATACTTCCTAACTCAAGTCTATGAGGCTAGCATTACTCTAATACCAAAAAGTCAGACAAAGACATTATAAGAAAACTACAGACCAGTATCTCTCATGAACAAAGATGCAAAAATGGTCAACAAAGTATCTGTAAATCAAAGCCAACAATGTATAAAAATCAACATCTGAAAATCTATTAATATAACTGTGCTATCATAAAATATATATTTAGTCTCCCACTCTGTTTCCTTACATACAACTCCTAACATGCTTAGACTCTATAAAGAGATATCTTTTTGTACACTAACAAGTTGACTGGTAGCTAGCAGCCTCTAGGTAGCATCAAAATGGGAGCTGGTCACCAAAAAGAAAGCCATAATTAGAAGGCTTAGACTAGTCAGGTGCAGTGGCTCACACCTGTAATCCCAATACTTTGGGAGGTGGAGGCGAGAGGATTGCCCGAGCCGAGGGGTTCGAGACCAGCCTGGGCAACTTGGCGAGACCTCGTCTCTACAATAAATCAAGAAAAATTAGCTGGGTATGGTGGTGCACACCTGTGGTTCCACCTTCTTAGAAGGATATGGTGGAAGGATCACCTGAGCCCAGCAAGTTGAGGCTGCGGTGGCCATGAGCGTGCCACTATACTCCAGCCTAGGCAACAGAGTGAGACTCCAACTCAAAAAGAGAAGGCTTGGACTTTTGGCTCCACACCCCAACCTCTGGGGAGGGAGAGGGAATGAAGGTTAAAAGATCACTGATTAAATGATCACCAATGGCCAATGGTTTAATCAACCATGCCTACATAATAAAGCCTTAAAAAAAAACCCAAGGAGTTTCCGAATAGCTGAACACATGGAGGTTCCTGGAGGTTCTAACAGGGCATGGAAGTGCCTCATCCCTTTTCCCATATCGCGCCTTATATATCTCTTCATCTGTATCCTTTGTAATATCCCTTTTAATAAGTGGGTAAACCTAAGTGTTTCCCTGAGTTCTGTGAGCCACTCTAGTAAACTAATCGAACCCAAAGTGATTATGAGAACTCCAAATTGAAGCTGTTGGTCAGAAGTCCAAAAGGCCCAGACTTGCAACTGGTGTCTGAAGGGGAAATAATTTTGTGAGACTGAGCCCTCAACCTGTGGGATCTGATGCTATCACCAAGTAGAGAGAGTCAGAATTGAATTGGAGGACAGCCAACTGGTGTCCAATGCAGAACTATTTGCTTGCTTGGTATGCAGGGAAAATCCCACATACATTTGGTCACAGAACTCTTCTGTGATTACTTTTGTTGAGAGAACAGAAAAAGACACTTTGATTTTTAGTGTGGGTGGGGTTTTTTGCTTTGTTTTGTTTTGTTTGTTTTTCTCACTCTGTTGCCCAGGCTGGAGTGCAATAGCATGCTGAAGGTCACAACAGCCTCGACTTGCTGGGCTCAGGTCATCCTTCTGCCTCAGCCTTCCAAGAAGTGGAACCACAGGTGTGCGCTACCATATCTGGCTAATTTTTTGATCTATTGTAGAGACGCGGTCTTGCCAAGTTGCCCAAGCTGGTCTCAAACCCTTGGGCTCAGGCAATCCTCTCACCTCTACCTCCCAAAGTGCTGGGATTATAGGCTTGAGCCACTGCACCTGGCCCTAGTGTGTATTTTTTCCTCAGTAATCTCTCACAAAAATAGGCTAAAGAAGAAAAGTCACATGATCATATCAAAAGATGTAGAAAAAGCATTTGACAAAAACTATGATAAAAACTATGAACTAGGAATACAGGAAACTTCCTCAACTTGTTAAAGAATACCTACAAAAATCCTACAACTACACATGTAGTTCCAGTTACTTGGGAGGCTGAGAAGGAAGAATCACCTGAGCCTAGGAGGTCGAGGCTGCAGTGAGCCATGATCGTGCCACTGCACTCCAGCCTAAGTGATAGAGTGACACCCCAACTACAAAAAATCATTAAAAAAATTAAATACGCGGTAACCCCCTCAGGTCCTCTCCCACTGTTGAGAGCTTTTCTGTCCTCTCAATAAATCCTGCCTTAAAAAAAACTAAATACATAGATATAAATCTAATAAAATATACAAAACCTACATGAGGAAAACTACAAAACTGATTAACAAAATCCAAAAAGAACTAGAGAAAGATTCCATTCTCACAGACAGAAGATTTAATATTGTCAGATACCTGTTCTTCCCAACTTGATATTTAGAGCTACTTCAATTCCAATTTAAATCCTAGCAAGTTATTTTGTAAATATCGACAAACTGATCCCAATGTTTATACAGAAAGGTTAAAAAAACCCAGAAAAGCCAACACGATATTGAAGAAGAACAAAGCTAAAGGCCTGACACAAACCAACTCCAAGACTTATTATAAAGCTACAATAAGCAGAAGAGCATAGCATTGACGAAACAGTAAATAAGTAGATCATAGGAACAATAGAGGGCCCCCAAATATACCCACATAAATATAGTCAACTGACCTTTGACAAAGGAGCAAAGACAACACAAGAAAGCAAAAACAGTCTTTAAAACAAATGGTTTTGAAACAACTGGACATTCATATGCAAAACAAGGAACCTAGACATAGACTCTACACTCTTAAAAAAAATTAACTCAAAATGTATCACAGACCTAAATGTAAAGCACATTTTATAGTTTTACTGCAAAACTATAAAACTCCTAAAATATAACACAGGAGAAAGCCTAGATAACCTTCAGTATAGTGATGACTTTTTAGGTATAACACTAAAGGCAAGAGCTAAGAAAGAAAAAATGGACTATATGGTTTGCTCTGCAAAAGACAATGTCAAGTGAACAAAAAAACAAGGCACAGATTGGGAGAACATATTTACAAAACACACATCTGATAGAAGACTATTACCTAAAATATAAAAGAACTCTTAATAAACTCAACAATAAGAAAATTAAAAACAGGCCAAAGGCTTTACAGCTCACCAAAGAAAACATACAAATACCAAATAAGCATATAAGAAAAGATGCTCCACATCATGTTATCAGAAGAATCCAAACTAAAACAACAATGAAATACCATGATATACCTAACAGAATGGCCAAAATACAAAATACAGAATACTGACAAATGTTCAAATGCTAGAGAGGATGTGGAGCAACAAGAACTCTAACTCACTGTTGGTGGAAATGCAAAATGGTGATGCCTCTTTGGAAAACAGTTTGGCAATTTCTTATAAAACTAAACATATTCTTGCATATGGTTCAGCAGTCCAACTACTTAGTATTTACCCAAAAGACTTGAAAACTATGTTCACATAAAAACCCGCAAGCAGATGTTTATAGTAGTTTTATTCATAATTGCCAAAACTTGGAAGCAACTATGATGTCCTTCAGTAGGTAAATGGATAAATAAACTGTGGTATATACAGACAACTGAATATTACTGAACACTAAAAACAAATAAGCTATCAAGCCATGGAAAGGCATAGAAGAAATTCACATGCATGTTACTGAGTGATAGAAGTCAACCTGCAAAGGTTATATTATGTGATTCCAACTGCATGATATTCTAGAAAAGGCAAAACTATGGAGACAGTACAAAGATCAGTGTTTGCCAGGTGTTGGAGAGAGAGGAGGACGACTAGGCAGAGCACAGAGGATTTTTAAGCAGTTAAAACAGTCTGCATGATACTATAATGAAGTCTACGTCATTACATGTTTGTCCTGACCCACACAATGTACAAGAGTATATCCTAATGTAAACTACGGATTGTGGGTGATTATAACATGTAAATGTAGATTCATCAGTTGTAACAAATGTACCACGCTGGTGGGATTAATAGTGGGGGAGGCTACGCACGTGTGGGTGCAGGAGATATATGAAAAATCTCTGTACCATCCTTTAAATTTTACTATGAACTTAAAACTGCTCTAAAAAATAAAGACTTTATATTATTATTTTTAATTTTTGAGTAGGAGTCTCACTCTGTCATCCAGGCTTGAGGGCAGTGGCATGCTCCCAGCCACCACAACCTCAACCTGCTGGGCTCAGGAGATCCTTCTGCCTCAGCCTTCCAAGTAGCTGGAAGTACAGGCACATACCAACCACGCCATGCTAATATTTTGATTTATTGTAGAGATGAGGTCTCACCACATTGCCTGGGCTGGTTTCAAACCCGTGGACTCAGGCAATCCTCTCACCTTGGCCTCCCAAAGTGCTGGGATTATAGGCGTGAGACACCATGCCTGGCCTAAGACTTTATTTTTTCAAGACAGGTTCTAGCTGTGTCAACCAGAGTGAGTACAGTGATGCAGTAAGACTTCATTGTAGCTTCCCACTCCTGGTCTCAAGCATTCCTCCTGCCTCAGCCTCCTGAGTAGCGGGGACCACAGACAGGCATTATCACGCCTAGCTAATTTTATTTCATTTTTTATCTTTGGTGGGGTAGAGACAGGGTCCCACTATGTTGCCCAAGTGATACTCTCATCTCAGCCTCTAAAAGAGCTGGGATTATAGAAGTGAGCCACTGCACCTGACCAAAAATAAAGACTTGAAACACACACAAAAAAACATATGTCATCCAGCATAGATTCAGCAACTTAAAAATCTCCTGCTAGGAAAGGATATTTAAAATTTTTATTTCCTTTCTGCTGTTTGTTTAAAAGAGGAAGGGAGGCTGGGCCCACATCTGTAATCCCAGCACTTTGGGAGGCAGAGGTGAGAGGTTTGCCTGAGCCCATGGGTTCAAGACCAGACCCTGGGAAACTTGGCAAAACCTCATCTCTACAATAAATCAAAAAATTAGCCGGGTGTGGTAGCATGCGCCTGTAGTTCCAGCTACTTGGAAGGCTGAGGCAGAGGACTGCCAGAGCCCAGAGGTCAATGCTGGGGGTGGCTGTGAGCGTGCCACTGCACTCCAGCCTAGGCAACTGAGACTACAACTCAAAAAAAATAAATAAATAAAAATAAAAGAGGAGGGAAAGGCTGCTAAAACCACATGTATTCCTTAGAACTTTAAAAAACTTGCTAATGCCATCTGACACTTTTTTAACCATAAAGCTTATTATTTTGTGATTTTCTTATCTGCCACGGCTATCGAAGTTTATGGGAAATTGCTTTTCCAAACAATTTTGATGCTTATTTCCTACCTCAAAATAGTCACCTTTTCAAGATGTTAGAACTGGATCTTCCCTAATGCCTACAAATCCAATTTGAGCCAAGAATCAGGGGGAACATATAGATGATTAAGAACTCCTTTTCATCTATTTCAGACAGTATAAATTGGCTACAAAAAGGAACTCTATGAGTGACCAATTCTGAGTGAATGAGTATAATCTGTTTCTTTAAATGTACACTCTTAAGTTTAATGCAATTAACATAACTTTATAAGAAATGAGGAAGAATTTCCCTGGGTTAATTCTAAGTCAAAATTCACAAGACTGACCGAAGTATACATAAGAATAAATCAAACTTCACTGCTAGGCAGGAAGAGGGAAAATACTGTAAAAGGAAGAAACTCAAATATATTTAACTTATATACTTAGAGACAATAAAATACAAGTTTAAGGTTGGCTATAGGAACTTCACAATCATCTGCAGCACTCTTTAGACTATAACATTTTAAAATGTTCCAAAAGACATTCAATGGTTCTCTTTATCTAATATTCTTTTGGTAGTCTATATTCTCCCATAATAAATTTTTCAGAAAGATTCACTGATTAATAATAGCATTAATGGAAGAAAACAACTTAGGATCACTCATAATGGAAAAAAACCTTCATAAAGACATGAACTGAGCAAAACTTACTGTGTTTAGATCCATTGTTTTCAAAACAAAACTCCTTTATAGTTTTCTTAAATACCTACCTCTTGTAAAACTGGGATAACAGGTGGCTTTCTCTGCTGTAGAAAGTACAGCACCATAAGGATATATGCATATGAAGATAAACTTCCCCTGGAAGCATCTCCAATGTCACATCGCTAAAAAAAAAAAAAAAAAAAAAAAAAGATTGAAAATAAAATGTCAGTCTTATTCCATGCAAAAGTATTAACTGTCCTTCCACATCTTTTTTTTTTTTTTTCCTTTTTTTTTTTTTCAAGTTGGGGTCTCATTCTGTTGTCCAGGCTGGAGTGCAGTGGCATGATCACAGCTCACAGCAGCCTCAACCTCCTGGGCTCAGGCAATCCTTCCATCTCAGCATCCCAAGTAGCTGGGACTACAGGGGCATGCCGCAACACCAGGCTAATTTTTTACTTTTATTTTTGTAGAGACAAGGTTTTACTATATTGCTTATACTGGTCTGGTACTCCCGGGGCTCAAGCAATCTGCCAGTCTTGTCTCCCAAAGTGCTAAAATTACTGGCATGAGCCACCAAGTTCAGCCCATATCACTTTTTTTAATGCATTGAACTAACAGATAATCAAAATTTCATAACAAACTGTACACATGGCATAGGGAAACAGGCAGTCTCATATATTACGGGTAAGAGTATAAATCAGTACAAACTATGAAGAACTGTTTGGTAATATCAAAATTACAAAAGCACATTTCCTTTAAACCAGCAAAAGAACATACCCTGCAAATACACCCCAAAAAAGTAAAATGACTGAATTTCATTTTTTTATCACAGCATTGTTGTAATAGAAAAAAATCAAATAGTAAAGCACAGGTTAAAAAAACATCAGTAAAACACAGGTTAAAAAAACAAAGGACTATCCACACAGTGGAATAGTGTGCAGCCATTAACCCTTTGCACTTGGAGACATCTCGTGGATCACCTACCAGCAACCTGACTGCACTTTTTTGTGAAATAGTGAAAAATGTATCACTTCATATTAAATAGTATACCAATGGAACCAATTATGTTACTGTAATGACATTTGGCTTATATTGGAATTCTGGACATTGAGGGAAAAAATCAAAATTTTATATATTTTTCTAATGTGTGGTAGCACGTGAAACAGTCACCAATATGCATTGTAGGTTCATTGATACAGGGTGTGCAATAGTAATTTGTTTGATGTCTTCCACCTGGTGTTTTCCTATTCGAGCAGATAATACAGTCTCATTTTTTTTCTCCCACATTAGTAGTATATAATTTATTTTCCAGTCTGTTATTCATTGATGATGTGAAAGGATGCACTCATGATTCCTGAAAAACTACTTCTCAACTTGAATGATCAGAAGCTTAACAAATTTCTAATGAGACATAGGTTTTTCATTTTTTTTGAAGCTCAGTACAGTATGTAGGAGTTGATGCATATTTCTAGTCCCTAGAAGAATAATTTCCTCCACTATTTTAAAGATTTTAGCAAAAAATAATAAGTAGAAGCATACTGATCCATACCGCTCATACTTGCAATATAATTCAGAATTATTTCAGGCTTTTTGACTTATATAATATTTCCACCACATAATGTCCTTGTGGTAGGTTTCATTCCTTCACGATTCCAAGTGCTGAGAATTGTAATGATCCTTTTGTCTTTCTACATAAGAAGCATAAGATTATTTTTCCTATATGCTACTGTTTTTGTTAAAAACTTTGGTTTTTTTTATATGTGCTGGTATTCCCTTTTAGTTGACTCTTATTGTATCAGTAAGATGATATTTCACCTTTAGTAGCTCTTCTGCTAGCACAATAATAGTATAATATCTGTCAGTAAACATGTGGTATCCTGCTACACTGGGAACTTTTTCCAACAACTTTTTATACAAATGCAATGGAATTCTGGTTCCTACTGGAAGATCAGGTCAAATGATGTTTTCAGATGTTATGCTGCCTTGCAGGGAAGTACTGAAAAAAGATACCATTTTTGAATCAGTGCATAAATGCGTATATCCCTTTGGTAGGCTTATTTGGATAGTATGTCTTTAATCACCCTTTAAACTGAACAGTGGATTCATCAGAACAAATTGCAAAATCTGGTATGATATATTGCAAAAATTTTTGAATCGATGCATTCCAAATAATTATTAACCTTTTGAATATGAGTTCTGTTCCTCCCATCACTTGAAGCAAGTGTCTTCAGACGAAGCATCCAGCAGATTTGCATAAACCCTTCTCTACCAAATGTTTCCGAAAAGAAGAGTATTTTACTTGAAAGCAGTTGACTAGTACTCTCTCTCTCTCTCTTTTTTTTTTTTGAGGCACCACTGGGATACAAACCGACTAGTATTCTTGCAAATTTGTAACTTGAATTAGTCCCATATTTAGAATAACTGTGATAAAAGCTAAAAATTCCTGTGGGTCAATTCATGCCACTTATGCCAAATCAATTTGTGTGATAGCTGCTTTTTCCTTATTTTTTCATCTAACAATTTGTTCCTTTTATAATGCTATTCACTAATTCATTTGTAAAATACAGAGTAAAATAGTCAATTGCTTCTCTTTTATTACTTGCTATTTGTGGTCCCGTTGTTTGAGGATGTACAACAAAATTTCTTCTTGCTGGGAGGATCATTTTTTTATATAACATCTTCCCATTTTTCACTTGATGATATTGTTGTCTTCTACTCTTCAAAACTATTAACACTTTCATCCTTATCACTTTCTATTATACTCGCCCATTTTTTTTCTTGGCGGGATGATATCACTATCATTACTATCATTTTCTTCTACATCAATGTTTATTTTTTCTAGCTGTATAAAAGTCTAAATCTAACTCATCTTTGCTTCTGCTTATGTAACTCTCACTTTTGTCTTTTCACTTTGCCATTGTTCTGCAAACTAAATAAATGGATAAGCAATTTCTAATTGTAAATTGCAAACTCACAAAATGTAATTTATCAAAAGAATATTATTTTTCCAATTTTACTTTTCTGACTTAGCTCAGATAGATATATTTGATCTGTGCCACTTGATACTTCAATAAGATTTGCCTTCAACTTTGAAAGTCTCTTTCTTTTAAGGCTACAATTATTTGCTTATCTATCTTTTCAAGTTACATGTGACACAAAGGGTATACCCACAGCTGTCCTTCCTATACAAATGCTCTTTATTGCTACCTTTTGTTACAAAGTAATGCTGGCACCACTGTGAAAGCACATCACACAATCACATGCCAGCTGATTTTTTAAAATGTGTCTTTCCGTAAGTACCCCATCATTTTATTTGCTTTTTCATGCAATTTGAATGGAAAACTTCAAGGAGGCATATGTTCTTGAAAAATCTGAACTGGCTTAAGTGTGTCCTAAATAATCAATCACCAGCAATCTTTGTCTCCTGAAAGGGAACATCCAAGTGGTTTGCTAGATTTACGATGTCCCCTCAGCCTCAGAAGGAACATCCAAGTACAAAGGGCTGCAAAACAAGGAACCAGGTACAGTGGCTCACACCTGTAATCCCAGCACTGTGGGTGCCCGAGGCGGTGAACTGCTTGAGCCCAGGAGTTCAAACCCAGCCTCAGCAACATAGCAAGACCTCGTCGTTACAAAAGAAATAAATAAACAAAATATTAGCCAGATGTGGTGGCACGCAACTGTAGTCCTAGCTACTCTGAAGGCTGAGGCAGAAGGATCACCTGAGCAACAGAATGAGACCCCCCCAACTCAAAAATAAAAATAGCCAGGCACACTGGCTCACGTCTGTAATCCCAGCACTTTGAGAGGTGAAGGCGAGAGGATTGCCTGAGTCCAGGGGTTTGAGAGCAGCCTAGGCAATTTGGCAAGACTTTTCTCTATGATAAAATTTAAAAATTAGCCGGGAGTGGTGGCATGTGCTTGTAGTCCCAGCTACTTAGAAGGCTAAGGTGGAAGGATCACCTGAGTCCAACGGGTCAAGACTGCAGTAGCCATGAGAGTGTTGCCGACTAAAAATATAAAATTAAATTAAATGAAAATAAACGAGTAAGCTCTTATACTAATATGAAATGATCTCCAAGATCTATTGCTAAGTGAAAAAAAGCGAAGTGCAGAACAATGATTTCAGTGTGTAATTTATGTGTAATAAAAATGAGATAGGAAATGTATGTATGTCCTTGTACTGGTATGATACATTTTTAGATGGATACAGAGAAACTTTTAACACTGGTTAGTTCCAGCAAGAAGCAATTATTGGCTAGGAGCATGAACCACTTGGTTTCATTATGAAAACTCCATGTAGTTATAACATAACTGTCATGTTAGAGTTATCTTGTGAAGTGAATCTAGAAAAGTAGCTGCATCAAATCTTATATGTAGCATGTACCTGCATGCTTTTCTAAGATATCCTCTGTCCTGAAAGAGATATACAAGAATACCTAAACAAATATGTTTTCTGGTTAAAAATGGTAAGTTTTATAAAATAAAAAAACTGACCAAGTTCTTCTCTTATGAAAACTCTTCTACTGACTAGGCTCGGTGGCTCAGCCTGTAATCCCAGCACTTTGGGAGGCTGAGGTGAGTGGACTGCCTGAGCCCATGGGTTTGAGACCCGCCCGGGCAACTTGGCAAGACCTCGTCTCTACAATAAATCAAAAAAATTAGCCGGGCATGGTAGCGCGTGCCTGTAGTTCCAGCTACTTGGAAGGCTGAGGTGGAAGGATCGCCAGAGCCCAGCAGGTCGAGGCTGCGGTGGCCGGGAGCGTGCCACTGCACTCCAGTCTGGGCGATGGAGTGAGACTCCAACTCAAAAAAAAAAAAGAAAGAAAACTCTTCTACTAACACATTCATAAAATCAACTATTTACTGAGCAGCTACCACAAAGCAGGCACTACACTAAACTAAGGAAAACAGAGGCACCTGTCCTCATGTAGTTTACACGAAAACAAAATTCAGCATTATAACAAGTGTACAAGAAGTAGCATAAGGTTTTACTGGTATTGTTTTGTTTTCTTGGTCAAAAAAAATTATAAACTAAACCCAAATACAAAATTTCCTAACCCGGAGATTCAAAGATTCTTTTTTTTTTTTTTTGAGTCAGATTCTCACTGTCGCCCAGGCTGGAGTACAGTGGCACGCTCATGGCCACCGCAGCTTTGACCTGCTGGGCTCAGGTGATCCTTCTGCCTCAGCCTTCCAAGTAGCTGGAACTACAAGTGTGTACCACCACACCCGGCTCTTTTTTTTTTTTTTTTAATTGTAGAGACAAGGTCTCACCATGTTGCCCAGCCTGGTCTCAAAGCTGTGGGCTCAGGCAATCCTCTCAACCTTTGCCTCCCAAAGTGCTGGGATTGCAGACATGAGCCACCACGCCTGGCAACCCAGAGATTCTTAACTAGGATAGTTATGCCAACTCCCATTCCTGGAGATGAAAATCATCACTGCACTGAGCAATTTCACTGGTAAGAAACTGACTAGTAAGTTGCACTTGGGAATAGAGCACACAAAGAAAAAAAATTAAAAACTATCATAATAGGTATCAATTCAACCTATCTAACACTATTAAAAAAAAAACTCAGATAAACAAAACCGAGAAAATACTTTCCATAAGTGTCACATCAGTTATGTTTCACTTTATCAAGAGTATCATAACAAAGCAGAATATTAATTTTTTCATAAATACCTTAGCAAACACTTTCATAGTGTATCCCAAGTACTGTACTCTAGGATCAATAGCTGCATAAGTAGCTAGCATTCTTGTGTTATGTTGAGCCTGAAAAATAATTATATATTTGAAAGCATTTCAGATTTCTTAAAATTAAACTTACAAGCCAGATAAAAACATATAACACATTACAAACACAAAATATATGAACAAGAAACATAAAATATCTATTATAAAGTCAAACAAAAACTAACTTTCTATCTAAAGGAAACATCAAGATGACTGATGCAATACTTTTGCTTACACTGCTCACATTTGAAAGTTTTAAACATAAAGGAATAGTCAGTAATCTGTAAACTTTTAAAATGAAAGTGTAACTATATCTGGCCAATGAAGAGAAACTTACCAATGTATTATATAAACTGATATCACCTTCTAAGCCACTTCGTCTGTGTTCAAATTTTACTATAGGCACTTTGGCAGTAGTTATAGGCAAAATGTTTCTTAAACCTAATTAAAAAAAAAAATACTTAAGTAAGTTAAATAATTTTCATAATGCTGAAAAGTATTTTCTTTTGTTTTAAAGCTAAGATTTAGAATTCATACCTGGATGTCTCTTAAGAATTTTTGCCAAATTTTCAATTATTTCTTTACAATTTAATTTCTAAAAAACAAAACAAATAATTAAAGTATGTCTGACTGAACTTGGCTTTGAAATTCTACTTTAATCAAGGAATTTAATACTAGCATTTAAAATTTCCAGCCATAAAGCTCAATAATAACTTTGCTACTTAAAGTATGTAGTTCAGACCCACAGTAACAGCATAATCTGGAAGCTTGCTAGAAATGTAAAATCTCAGGCCCCGCCTCAGTCTACTGCATCATAATCTGCATTTTAACAAGATCCCAAGGTAATTCACATGCACATTAAATTTTGAAAGCACAAAGACAGGAGAATAATATGATTTTCAATCAGTAAATAAACAACTAAAGTTGAGAATGGTGAAAGAAAACAGTACAGTGATTAAGAACAGTCTCTGAATTCAGACAAACCTGAATTCAACTCTTGAACTAAGTACCGACTAGCTAGCTGTGTGACTGACCATCAAACTACTATTCTATAAAACCAAGGTTATCATAAACTCCTGCCCTATAGAGTCGTTGACAGAATTATATGAGACATGTATGTAAAGCAGTCAGCAGCATGCCTGGCACAACATAAGCATTTTAAATTTGTGCTCTATTTATTATTATTATGTTGATAAGAAAAGATACTCCTATTTCTCCAAAGAATTTCTTACCTCTGCAATTTAAATATGTTACTTTCTTTAAAAAAGAGAGATAGCTGAGTTGGCATGGTAATAATAATCATAATACATGGAACAGGGCAGATAATGGCATTATAAATTAACTGGATTAAGTTGAAGGGTCAATCAGTCCCAGCAGTTTTGCATATGCCCAGCATGTTCTTTTTAGCTACAAGACAGCAATAACCACTGCAGCTTAACGAGGGGATTTCAAGAAAGTCATTAGTTACTAATTCACATACAATAAGATGAAAAAGGAGATAATTTTTATTATGTAAGGATATGATTATGCTAAGCTTCAATTATGGCTCATCTGAAAGAAATTTATTGTTTTTTATCATTTCAACTTCCCAATGTGAATGGCACAGATTATATACAATATACAAACTCTTAGTGATTAGAATTCTAATTATTAAATTTTACATAGAAAATAACTAAAACCCTAACTTCCTCCCTGGGTAAAAATCATTTCCTATTCCTTCAATTCATGTTCTTCAAAATGGAGAAGAACAGTCTCTTTCCACGAAGGTGGTATTAAGAAGTTAGTTAAGGACAACAAATAAAATATTTGCAACGTTTCAGTTTCCTTATAAAACAAGAAGGTGCTAACACCAGAAGCAACTTCTTAGGGCCAGAAATAAGGATCTAAAGGCATCACTGCCACCTTAATTTCAGGTCTAACAATTTCAAACCAACTTTTGAAAGAACTATTTCAGAAAAGCACACTATTCTGCTGAATTACTTTATAATGTAACAGAGGCTATACTGACACCACTACAGATGCCAGAAGCTTGGCCTCACCCCAATCTTGCAAGCAGTCCCTAATTTGAAAACATAAATACCAGTAGCTATGCTGATCAATGACTGAGGATCTACAAGGATCCCCTCCTTTTCTAGTTGCTGCTGGGAAGGCCTGAGACACTTCATCTCTGTCCAATCAATCCCTTTGTTCACTGGAGCTTGGATAGTCTCTTTCCCACTATTAAGGCCTGGTACACAAAGAAGGAAAGCTTAAGTACCCACTCTTACACTGCTGAAATTGCACTGGGGGAAGGTCTGCTACTGGCATCTCACGGTGCAACTCAGAAAGCTTTCAATTTCAGAAAGTAGTGGTTAGGTTCTACAGTACTATTAGTACTATATTTCAGCTACATTATGGGTTAAAAAAATTACAGAGAGGCAGTGAGATACGATGGAAAGAGCATGAACTCTGGAGTCAGACAGACCTGGGTACGAATCCCGGCTCCAACAATTACTAGCTGTGTGAACTTGGACAAGTCAGTTTATCTCTCAAAGCCTCAGTTTCCTCATCTGTAAAATGGGGGAAATAATACCTACCTCGAAAGTGGTTGTAAGAATGAAATGAGATAATGTATGTAAAAGTGTATACTGGGAACTCAATAAATGTTAGTTCCCCTCCCCACCCAAAATGAGGTTTGTTGTTTTTTTGGGGTTTTTTTGAGTTGGAATTTCACTCTGTCACCTAGGCTGGAGTGCAGTGGCACACTCACAGGCACAGCAGCCTCGACCTGCTGGGCTCAGGTGATCCTTCTGATCAGCCTTCCAAGTACCTGGAACTATATAGGCACATGCCACCATACCCAGCTAATTTTTTGATTTATTGTAGAGATGAGGTCTTGCCAAATTGTCCAGGCTGGTCTTGAACCCGTGGACTCAAGCAATCCTCTCACCTCGGCCTCCCAAAGTGCTGGGATTACAGGCATGAGCCACCACACCTAGCCGAAATGAGTTTCTAAAAGCTATCCTAGTATATCATTTTAACAGTGCTTCTATGGAAATAAACAGTATGAGAGGCCACAGATTACAATTAACTTTTAGAACAAAGTCCATTTATAAATTAGATAACCACCTGCATTTACTATCTATAGTGATACAAAGACATTGCTTAATGGAAGAGATATGGAAAGACAAGAGTAATCAAGATCAATGTTCACTACGGAACTGAAGCACTAGCTTCTTCTCAGTGGTTCTAGTGAAAACATTCCAACTTTTTGGTATATTAACTTTTTCTCAAAGTTCATTACAAAGCCCTTGTAACTCTCAGTGACATGGCTTTTGCATTATATAATTACTGAAATAGCCAATTTACTTATTTTAAGATTTGAACATCTTCTAAATTGATAATGCTAATGTTTTTATATTTCAAATATCATTATTGATAATATATTTATACAAAGAATGATACCATATATTTTTATCAATATTACATACAAAAATAAAAACAGAATCATCACTGGGAGAAAATAAACTTCCACATCCGTTTCAAAACACTCTTACCTCTGCATTTTCGTGGCCTTCCAGGGTCATACAAATATCCAGATCACTATCACGAAATCCAAATCCATTCTTAGAGGAGCCAAATAAGCACAATCTTGCCTTCTCTAAGCAAAAGAAGACAAAAGTCTTATAATAAGCAGGGAAGAGGAGTCTTCTATTATCGACCAATGACCTAATGCAAGATGATTTTGTCCACTTCTATGTCTTAAATTACCTACCATTAGAAGATATACTGAGAAATTCCAAAACACTCACCTCAAGCCTAGAGCTTTTACCCACGTTCTCCTACCCCTTGTACCCAACTGTTTTTTCCACTTTTCCAGACATCATAAATTCAACATGTCAGAACTAAACTATCAACTTCACCCCAAATTTATTATTATTTCTGTAATCCCTATTCCCAGCAAATAGTATCATCACCTACTCAACTGCCCAAGTCAGAAATGTAGGTGTGATCCTTAACACCTCTCTCTCAACCTCCACATCCAATCAATCACTAAGACCTTTAGCTTCCTTCAACTTATCTCATAAATCCACCAACTTTTACTCATTCTCATAACTACCAATAGTGAAGATCAACAATTGTGACTGACTCCTTGAAAATAAATTAGTTCTTTCAGGGCACAATTTAAGTAGGTTTATAAGCACCACTCTAGTACACAGGCTTAATTAACTCTTCCAAAAATAAGTGATTAGGGGCAACCCCCTTTGGTCCTCTTCCACTGTCCTTTCAATAAATTTCAATACATTTTCTGCCCTTTCAATAAATCCCGCTTTCTCAAAAAAATAAGTAAATAAAATAAGTGATTAGGCCGGGCACAGTGGCTCAAGCCTATAATCCCAGCACATTGGGAGGCCTAGGTGAGAAGACTACCTGAGTCCACAGGTTTAACATCAGCCTGGGCAACTTGGCAAGACCTCATCTCTACAATAAATCAAAAAATTAGCCGGGCGTGGTAGCACGTGCCTGTAGTTCCAGCTACTTGAAAGGCTGAGGCGGAAGGATCACCTGAGCCCAGCAGGTCAACACTGGGGTGATCATGAGCATGCCACTGCACTCCAGCCTGGGTGACAGAGTGAGACTCTAACTCAAAAAAAAAAAGTTATTAATTTATTTCATATGTATTATTGACAGAGTTATATTTTCACACTGTGTCATTCAGTAATAGCTACCATTTCAAACAACCTGTGGTTTCACAAAGTTATGATTTTTCTTCCTTTTTCTTTTTTAATTAAAAAAATTTTTTTGAGATAGGCTCTTGCTGTTTTGCCCAGGCTGGAGTGCAGTGGCTATTCACAGGCAAGTTCATTGTGCACTACAGCCTCAAACTCTCAGCTTTAAGTGATCCTCTTGCCTCAGCCTCCTAAGTAGCTGGGACTACAGGTGTATGCCACAGGGCTCAGCTCTTCCTATCCTTAAGTAGACTACACATTTAGACCACAAATTCTGTACTTTCAAAACTTAATCCTCCCATCCAGTCCTAAAGTCCTACTTGAAATTTCAATGACAATTGAGAGGCATAAGAGAAATTATACTCATCACCAAACAGAGTATGAATTTAATAAAATAGCGACTTAGATTTCATCAACAATTTATATATTAACAAATATTTTAGAAATAGAATATTACAGCATGTAACAAATCATCTTTTCCAAGTACAAACAGTTTTCATTATAAATAAACTGTTAGCCGGGCTCAGTGGCTCAGCCTGTAATCCCGCACTTTGGGAGGCTGAGGTGAGTGGATTGCCTGAGCCTGCGGGTTCGAGAGCCGCCTGGGCAACTTGGCGAGACCTCATCTCTACAATAAATCAAAAAATTAGCCGGGCGTGGTAGCGCACACCTGTAGTTCCAGCTACTTGGAAGGCTGAGGCGGAAGGATCGCCGGAGCCCGGCAGGTCGAGGCTGCGGTGGCTGGGAGCGGCCACTGCACTCCAGTCTAGGCAATGGAGTGAGACTCCAACTTAAAAAAAAAAAAAAAGATATGGAATCAACCTTGGTGTCCTTTGACAGATGAATGCTTAAAGAAATTGTGAGATAGCTATCTATGATTGTATGTATATCATGGAATATTATTCAGCCTTAAAAAAGAGATTCTGTCATTTATACAACATGGATGAACCTAGAGGACATTATGCTAAATAAAGCAAGACACGGTGAAAGGATCCGTGAAACACACGGCCGCTTTCTCATGCTGCCAGTGAAGCCTGTGAGTCAGGGAACTAGGAGGAAAAAAGTTTATTTCGGAATTTGGAATTCAGGGAGACAAGCCAGTATAGATACCAAGGCCAGCTCAGCTCCTCGGATTTTAGTCTATAATTGTAAGCATAAGCCCTGAGGCTTGTTAATATCAAACTACACATCTTACAAGGCAGTCTATAGAATTCCAGTTACAATCGCGTTTCATCAATTATATTATTTATTGTTTGCATATCCTTCATATCCATTTCCGGGACCCTGTAATTTTCATTTATGAGTAACTCTAAGCAAAGGAGTTAGAGGAGCTTTACAAAAGAAAACACTCACTGTGAGGCATCATTAGCCAATGGGTACAACAAAACGAGAGTGTACTGGTTGCAGTTACAAAATGAATATAATTGTATTTCTAACTTTATCGAGCCTATAAATGAATAACCATCTATTTTACTGACTATGGGAACACAGCCATGGAGTCAGTGACTCGGTCTGTTCCAGGGGGGTCATAATTCTAACGAATGTGGTTGTATGCAGGGCAGTCACCCTCAGCAACCAATCAAGAATCAGTAGAAAGGGGTCTCTTCTTCATTTCCCCACCGTCCCTTAAAGTCATGAGATCCATCATGAAGTTATTTATGTTTTGCTGCTTCAGTCTGAACATGCGCATGACTCCCTCCCTTTGATGATTTTTGTAGGTTAGAGACTTGGTTTCAAGCTTAGGGATCCCAGCAACGCGTCCCATACAAAGTTCGAAGGAGACGTATATTAAGACTCCTATTATTAAGATAGTTAAGAGGAATTTTGTATTTCTGAGAGACTACCTTTAAGACCCGATGAGATCCAAGAGAAAACGTTTGAGAACCAACCTGAAACCTTCCCAAGCACCTCCTTACTATCTCTGAATTATCTATGGCATTGACACTAGTTTTCATTTGGTCCTTATTTTTATCTTCCCTGATTCATCTGGGATAAAGGTGCAGCATTCAGGGTGTATAATGGCGCAAGTGCCTCCTTGGGACACAGGGAGAATACCTAAGGCTGTTCTGTTTTGCAGGACTGCTTTCCTTATTCATGAAAGTTCTGTATTTAGCATCATTAGACGATTTCTGCTTTTGGAAGACAAGTTTTTAAGTCTTTTCTAAATGACTGTTTTGATATAACCAAACTGGCTTCTTTTCAACAGGAAGTCAAACACTGCAGCATGATCTCACTTATTAGGGACCGAAAAAAGTTAAAAACAGAGTCAGAGAGTAGCAGGGTAGTTACCAAGGCCAGAAGGGTTGGGAGGAAACGGGGAGATACTGCTCAAGGGTACATACGTGCAGTTGTAAATGAGTACTAGAAACCTGATGCAGAGTATGGTGACTATAGTTAACAGTAAGAGAAACCTGTAATTTTCATTGAACGCTTGCAGAGTAGTTCTCGAATATTCTCATCGCACACACAAATAACTATGTAAAGTGATACATATGTTAATTAGCTTGATTGTGGTAAACATTTCATAATGTATACATACATATACCGAATCATCATGTTGCACCCCTTGAATGTATACAATTTGTATTTGTCAATTATAACTCAATAAAGCAAAAAACCAAATTTTTTTAAAGAAAAAGAAATGGCCTGTCTAGAGCATTTCTTATTCTAAGGTGACCAGTTTCCTTTATTTAAATGTAATGCTACAATAAAAGGTATACACAATAATTGGTCAAATGAAAGAGCATATTACAAGAGAGAGCGTACCTTATAATTTAATTCTTTTAAAAGCACAGACAGAGAGAGAGAGAGAGAGAGACTGAAACAAAAATACTATGGTTTTCTCTGGGTGGTAGGATTATAGATGATTTTTTATTACCTTATGTCTACTTACATACATTCTCTAAATTTTGTGCAATGGTCTCCTAATTAACGGTTTAGGCCACACCTTGCGAGGGGCAGCAAAGCAGGAGAGAAGTTACCCTTAGGAGTTAAGCAAAGATTTAGGGGAGCATACAAATATTTGACTCAGGGCCGAGAACGACTGCTTTAACCATTGCCTCGTGGATTCTTTATCTTGACTTACAGTCATTTTCTCATACGAAATCTTTTAAAGGAAAAATTACATTAAGATCATCATAAAGATTTCAAGCACTCATCTGTGTGGGCTGTTTATTTGCTCACCTGAAGTGATAATTGCCTCTTGGTGACATCATAATTGCTTGCTGGAGAACTGATTATCATGTCACCAACAGAAGATTAAGGGGAAGCTGCAGGAGCAGACGAGCCCCCAGGAAACCAGAATCCAATTTTCATGCAAATGTCAAAGTTAATACAGGTAAAGAGAGGAGAGGTTGACGATTTGACTTTCATAGTCGTCCTCGCCAAGCGGTTTCACAACATTTCCTATGAGCTGCAAGCACGCCTTTAATTTCCCCCAGCCGAGAACTGACACGCGCTCTGCTGATTAACTTCATGGCGGGACATACATGCACTGCCCTTTTCTTTCTGGTGGGTGGGCCTGAGATGGGCCAAGGACAGACAGGGGCCGGGGGTGGGCGGGGGCGTGGGCGGGTCGGTGGGGGCAAGAAAGCTGGGGAAGCCATGGGCCTTTAAGACTCACATTCACTGTTGGAACATATAAAACAACCAGGTCTATCTAATTTAGGTGATGTTTTCCCTAGATATAGAAAGAGTTTTAGGTATTTCCCTGCTGCAAGTCATTTTGCTAATTCTGTTTTATTCTTTTTCTATTATGAAGTACACCGTCTAATTTTTCCCTCCTCTGTGTTTAGATATTGTTAAAAATCACTGCATATATGATAAGACCGCAGACAATGAGGAGGCCCAGGGGTTACGCCGTGGATTGTAATTAACAAAATATCCTGGTTAACTGAAGATTAAAACAGAAAGACTCTTGTTTTCACCCTGATGTTGATTTAACAGGCTGGGTGCATTGTCTCACGGCTGTAATCCCAGCACTTTGGGAGGCCAAGGTGGGAAAATTGCTTGAGCCGAGGAATTCAGACCAGCCCAGGCAACATAACAAGAGCTCATACAAAAAAATTTTTAAATGAGCTGGGTGTGATGGAACGTGCCTATAGTCCCAGCTACTGGAGAGGCTAAGGCAGGAGGATCCCTTGAACCCAGGACCCTGGGGCTGCGGTGAGCTATAATCATGCCACCGGCATACCAGCCTGGGTAGCAAGGTGAGACCCCAACCCCACCCCACCCCCAACAAGAAAAGAAAGAAAATAGTTTTATAAATGCAGGTTCTGGATAGATGGGCTGAGTTAATTGGCATTTTATTGCATCTGTCTTTTAGATTAGGCCTGAGGCATTGTTTTCCACTTAAAAGGTCAGACCTTAACAACTACAGGAAAGAGGAAAGGCCTGTGGATGGTGGATATTACCTCACCATGGAAGGAGCTGGATCAAATGACACCAGGGCATGCCAGTCTTTCATTTCTGAGACGGTAGGTTTCCTGTTCATCACATTTTCTCTCCTCAATCCTTTGAGCTGCTTCGAAGGTAATTTCACTGTTGCCCTTTCTATAACCCCTTACTCAGAATAGTCTAGATTCATGATGTGGTAACAAACAACTCCTAGTCTTATGGCTTAGCACTTGAAAGCTTATTTCTTGCTCCATCAAAGCTCTCTATCCTTCATGAGCAGCTCTTGTCTATTCGAGACTGGAAACAAACAAACAAGTCCAAGTCTTACGGCTTAGCACTTGAAAGCTTATCTCTTGGTTCATCAAAGCTCTTTATCCTTCATGGGCAGCTCTTGTCTATGCGAGACTTAGGTCCAGGCTTTTGTCAAACCCGTGGCTCTGCCATCTTGAATACAGTAAGGCCACCACCACTGACACCGAAGGGGAAGCACGGGAAGGGAAAATTGTACACAGGCTCTCCACTGCCATGGCTGGGAGTGACCCACTCATCCCGCCTGCCCATATACCATTGGCCAGATCTAGTCACGTGGTCTCACCCAATACAAGTGAAGGGCGCAGGGAACAGTCAGAGCCCCCCCCCCCAAGATGGCACCAACCACTAGGGCCACATGGAAACAACAAAGGCCCTAAGTTCCAGCTTCCCCCTATACGATTTCCCGGGCGCCAAGTTCAAACCTGCTAGCCAACAATCTCCTCCTATGACAAATCAGCTCTATAGTACCCTCCAATAGTAATTAACACACCTTCGGCCCACCCTATTTCCACTCTGCTCTACCCAATAGAATGCTAGCAGGACTTCTTCCTGCCCTCGCTAGACTGATAAATACAGCCCCTCCCTGCATAACTCTCTCTCTCTCCCCACCCCTCTAGCTCTGTAGCCACCACTTTAATAAATCTCTTGGTCCCCAACGGTGTGGAGTCGTTACTAGCGCCCAAATACTTTCAACAAGGGACTGGAGGATGCAGTTTTACATGTTTGTTCCTATCAAGGAAGAATATGAGACAGACTTGGTGAATATGTAGCACCATCTCTTCCATATCCATCTTTTAAAGTGCTGAGTAAAAAGAAATAAATGCCTTTTATTGCGAGGCCTGAGAACTTGAGAACTGATGCACTCTACAGAACAAAGGTCAAGGTTTTGTCTTTAGACAACCTGCGTAAAGTTCTTACGTGTATCGTCAGATCTATGTAACCAGAATCTCTGGGGTGAGAGCCTCAGAATCTGCATTTTACTAACCTCCCCAGGTAAGTCTTCTGCACGTTCAACTTTTTGAAAAATACCATGCAGGATGCTCTGAAAAAAAGAGGGACCTCATTGCCAAGGAGATTTAAAAACATTGAATTCTGCACTGCCTACTTGTTTATTCATAAAATGCTTTGATATGTAAAAGACTCTGACCAGGAGTCTTTAGAGGGACTTCCAGTTATGGCAGCACAAAGAAGTCGGCAATCCCTGTCTAGAAAAACACTTATAATACTGGACAGGATCGGCTGAAATAACAGTCTCAGGGTACTAAAAATCAAACAAGGCTGACAACAAAGGAAGACACATTCTTAATAAAAGCACTAGAGCTTTGAGTAAGAGTCTGTGGCCTTTTGCCTGGGGCTGCCTCTGTACCCCCCTGTCCACAGCTCTGTTGGCAAGAGTGGTGGATTGATTAGTGTGGGACTGGCTGAAAACAACAGCAGTTTCATTGACAGAATGAACACTCTTTTAAGGGTTGGGACTGTGGTCAAACCGCCCTATGACTTTGTCAGCAAAAAGTGGTAGGCTCAGTGAGGAAGAAAGAAGGTAACAAAAACTTTCTCCTTGACCTCATTTTAGTTAGCTGCTCTTTGCTTTTTTGTCAACAAAGCCTCATTCTTGGGCCTTGTCCTCAGGTCACAGCTCAGTTTTAGTGAGAATCCTACTAAGCTCACTTTTGGTAAGAATCCTACTAAATCAGTTTAGCAAGAAACCCCCACCTCAATATCTGATCAATTCCCCATTACCTACGATCTCTCAGGTGACATCTGATCACTCTGGCCTACCTTCAGCAAGAATTCTGTTAGATCAGTTTAGCAAGAATTTCCCCTCCCCTCGATGTCCTTTCCTAGTAATTTTCCATCTACCAAATTCTCCCAACCTCCTCCTTGGCTATAAATCCCCAATTGTTCTTGCTAATTCAGAACTGAGCCCAGATCCATACTAAGATCTCTTGTCCTCTATTATCCTGAATAAAAATCTGTTTTTTACTGCTTTGGCTAATGTCCAGCTCTGGTTTCTTTTACAAAGGAAAGCCTGGAAGTTCACTAGTTTGAGACTGGGGACCCGATTAAGCAAACAATGAGCCAGCCAGAAATTTAACAAGGAAATCTTGTTAAGATTGAAGAACTAAGACGAGCCCTCCGCATGTTCCTGGGCGCCTGGCAAACTATTCAGCATGGCGGAGAGACTCAAGAAAGCCTCATGGAAAGTGAAAGCCCAGATATGCTTAAGATATGGTTGCAAACGGTGATGCATTCTCCAGCCTACACATAGATCCCTCAGCAGAGGGTGTAAGCCTTGAACACTTGAGGTGTTTAATCACTGCCTAAAACACTGACTGACCACAGAGCTATGCAGGCTTTAGGTCAGCCCTGGGGAAAGGCAGGTCAAAACAACCAAAAGAAGAACACAACTTAGTAGAGACATATTTGGCACACCTAATAGAGGAGACAGGTTCCAGAGTTTAAGTCCAGGCAATGATGAACAACAGCAACAACCTTAAGGAAAATAAAACATAATCTAGAGTTACTACAATAAATTATACAAAATGTCCCGTTTTAGTTTAAAAAACTGCTAGACTGAAAAAAATACAAGAAAGTGTGAGTCTTACTCAGGAAGAAAAAATAGTCAATCTACACAGACTCTGAAAGAGCCCAGATTTTGGATTGAAAACACAAGATTTCAATGTATCTGTGTTAGAAATATGTCCGAAGAATTAAAAGAAATGATAGTGAAATTGAAACTATAAAAAAAATGAATTCTAAAGTTAAAAATAATAACCAATTGGAAAAAACACATAGATGGGCTCAGCAGCAAATTCCAGATGGCAGAAAAATAAATCAATGCATTCAAAGATTGATCAATAGAAACTATCCAAGTTGAAGAACAGAAAGAAAAAAAAATTTCAAAAAAACATAAGCAGGTTGAGAGCAGTGGATCACACCTGTAGTCCCAGCACTCTGGAAGATTTGAGGACTGCTTGAGCTCAAGAGCTAGAGACCAGCCTAGGCAACATAGAAAGATCTTGTCTCTACAATAATATAAATTAAAAAATTAGCTGGACATGGTGGCACACGCCTGTAGTCCCAGCTATTCGGGAAGCTGAGGCAGAAGGATTACCTGAGTGTAGGAGATCCAGGCTGTGGTAAACTATGATGGCACCTCTGCATTCCAGACTGGGCGACAGAGTGAGACTCTGACTCAAACAAACAAACAAACAAATAGAACCTCAGGGAGCTATAGGACAACATCAAACATACTAGAAGAAAAAACAAAGGGGAAAAAAGTTGAAAAAAAAAATGCTGAAAACTTCACAATATGTTGAAAAACAATCTTAGATCCAAGCTACTCAACAACCTTCAGACAGTAAAAACATAGAGATCCCCACCTGGGCGGTTAGTCACACAGTTGTAAGCAGAAGAAAATGAGTTACCTTGCATATGTAAATTTTTAAGGAAATGGTTACTAACTTACTAGCGTTAATAATCAAGTTCAATAATATTGCAGGATACAAGATCTCCAAAATTTCATTGTCTTTCTGTGTACTAGCAATGAACAATCCGAAAATAAAATTCAGAAAGCAGTCCACTTACACCAGCATTGAAAATAATAAAATACTTAAGAACAGATGTAAAGAAAAAAGGGTAAGATGTACATTGAAAACTATGAAACATTGCTGAAAGAAATTAAAGAAAACCTAATGAAATGGCAGTACATCAAAGGTTCATGGATTGGAAGATTACATTTTGTTAGGATGGCAATACTCCCCAAATTGGTCTACAGTTCCAATGCAGTCTCTATCAAAAGTTGTCTTATTTGCAAGCATTTGTAAGCTGATCCTAAAATTCGTATAGGAATCCAAGGGTCCCTGTATTACCAAAACAATCTTGAAAAAGGAGAAGAAAGTTAGAGGACTCATGACCACTTTGAGATTTATCACAAAGTGATCCATATTGAATAGGTGCTGGCAGAAATATAGATCAATGGGATAGAATTAGGAATCTGGAAATAAATCTGCACATTTTTGGTTGACTGATTTTTTTCAACAAGTATGCTAAGATGATTCAATGGAGAAAGCATAGTATTTTCAACAAATGTTACAGGGACAGGGACAACTGGATACCCACATACAAACAAATGAATTTGGACCCCTTCTTTATTTAATACATAAAAAATAGACTCAAAATGGATTATTAGCCATTGCTGGATAACCCATTTTTATAGTCTTAAAAGTTAAAACTATAACTTAAATGAAAATAGAGGAGCAAATTTCCATGACTTCATATTAGGCAAAGTCTTCTTAGATATGATACCAAAAAAATGAGTAACAAAAGGAAAAATAGATAAATTGGACTTTCTCGAAATGCAGAGTTTTTGTGCTTCAATGAATACCATCAAGAAAGTGAAAAGACAACATGTAGATTAGGAGAAAAATAGAAAATATCATACAAAAAAATACATGAAAGAAAAATAACCCATTTTTTAAAAGGGCAAAGGATCTGAGTAGACATTTCTCCAAAAGAGATACACAAATGGCCAGTAAGCACAAGGAAAGATACTTGAACATCACTAACCATCAGGGAGCTACAAATCAAAATCACATCTAAATATTACTTTATACCTGCTACAATGGTTACAGTAAAAAAAGACAGGTGTAACAAGTGTTGGCAGGGATATGGAGAAATTGGAACAGTCGAGCACGACTGATGGGGGTATAAAATGGTGTAGCCACTTTGGAGAACAGTCTAGTAGCTGCTCAAAAGGTTAAGCATAGAGTCATCACATGACCTAGCAATTCCACTCCCTCAATTTTTCCCACTGCCCAAATACATCCAAAATAAATGAAAATGAAAACACACATCTACACAGAAACTTACACATGAACATTTCTAGCATCATTGATCATAGCAGAGTGGAAACAACACAAATGTCCCTCAACTGATGAATGGCTAAGAAAAATGAGACACATCCACACAATGGAATTTTCAGCAATAAAAAGAAGCACGCGTGGGTACATGCTGCCACATAATTGAAATTTGAAAACGCTATGCTATGTGAGAGAAACCAGTTACAAAAGACCACATATGGTATCATTTCCCTTCTATGAAATTCCAGAATAGGCAAATCTGTGGAGACAGAAAACATACCAGTGGTTGCCCAGGACTAGGGAGAGAAGGGGGGAGGCATTGGTGGAGGGGATGGGGGCAAAATAGGTGAGACGGAGAGCCACTATGGAAGGGTATGCAGATTCTTTGGTGGGCAATGAAAATATTTAAAAATTGATTGTGATTATGGTTGCACAATTCTGTGAATATATTAAAATGAATTGTTAAAAAAGGAAAAACCCAAAGGAATGCATAGATGCATTTCCTACCCTGTTTGGTTGTAGGGTCTAAATATTGATCCTCTGGCATGCCCCTGCACTGCCCGAGGCAGTGGGGACAGAAAAGCCATCTCACCCCCCACAGCTCCAGAGCAAACAAATGAAGTTGCTTAGTGCATATCACAAGCTCAAACGTTAGTGCAACGTTGACAAGTCTAAAAACAGAGAATTTTTCAAATAACACAGAACAAAGGCCACACGCTTCCTTTGTGCTCTGTTCTGCCTCTTTCTGTCCAATGATTTAGAAGCCATTTCCGAGTCCTTTGGACCTCGGAGGTCATCTGTTTGAACCGCTTGTTAACCAGGGTTTTCTGAGGCTAGATGCCACATACAGAGGTAACTTGTAATAAGCGAGACCTCTCTGTCCAGGCGTTGAAGATTAGCTTTTAAGTCCTCAGGGAGTATTTTGGCTTTAGGATGCCAGATTGCTTTATGTATTTTCCAGGCTGCATTGACCATAAATTCCGTCCGCGTGCAGCAGGTTCCCATTCTTCTTTGCAAGCTGATTTATTACTAAAGCTGGTGCCATCCTTTACACATCTCATAAGCGTGCCAGCCTGCTCTGCAACTCACCAGGCCACACTGGAGGCACAGCTGCTCACAGACGCAGGCCAGACGTGGCCCAGTGCTGAGCGCCTGACAGGCTGGTGGCCACAGGGGTCTCGTCTCCACCAGCCACTCTTCCCATGTTAATCTGTAATAACTGAAAGAAGATCCCTCTACCAGCCCCTTACCCTCTCCTCTCTAGGAGCTCAGATTCAATCTTCAACAAAAACGCCTGCACTTGTGTCTCTCGTACACTTCTTAGGGAAGGGAATCTCTGTTCAGCCTTCTTTTTAAGCCAGTGCCCCAAGGCGGGGACAGGGCTTTCTACAAGGTGGGTACTCTGGATGTAACTTGTGGTGCAGCTAAACCTCTGTTAGGCAAGGAGTCACAAACTGGGACTTTCAAAAACCGTTTTCTCCCACTGCCTATTTCTAGTTGAAGAAGGCAGATTGTAATAACCAAAAGGATTGTGCCAGGAATTTTAAAATAGTAGACATGTTTTGTAAAAAACCTTCTGGGGCCGGGTGCAGTGGCTCACGCCTGTAATCCCAGCACTGTGGGAGGCTGAGATGGGCAGATTGCTTGAGCCTAGGGGTTTGAGACCAGCTGGGGCAACACAGCGAGACCCCGTCTCTTCAAAAAATAAAAAAATTAGCCGGGAATGGTGGCGCATGCCTGTAGTCCCAGTTACTCGGGATGCCGAGGTGGAAGGATCGCCTGAGTCTAGGAGGCTGAGGCTGTCGCACTCCAGCCTGGGCGACAAGACCCCCGACTCAAAAAACAAAACAAAAAAACCTTCTGGGGTTTGTCTGGGGCAGTTACAAACAGAAGAGATCTTTACCATCTTGGCTTAATTTGGAGAATTAATTTGGCTTGCCACGTTCTCTTGAAATTTCTCCTCTGGAGGTTTATTTCTCAACTCAACACTTTTCCCACTGTGCAGATGGAAGTGCATTAAGTTGCGTGGCTTTTAGTACTATCCTACGTATGAATTGATTGCTTTCCTCATGTGGCAGTCATGGCTCATAGGAAGGGACTTGTTCGTAAGGGGATACAAAGGCAGGAGCCCACGAATGTGTGACAAGGGGGCTAGTGGAAGGAGCCCACAGTAGAATGAGGGTGTTGGTATAGAGAGGGTGGGATGGGACACCAGGGGCTGGGGACCAGTTTGAGGACACCAGCTGCCTCTCAGGACAGAGGACAGAAGAAAGATGCAAACGGGGAAAAGAATGCAGAAGGGGCGGGAGAGAGTGCACCTGCCCCAAATGCACCCAGAGACACACAGGGCCCTGGAAGCACGGGCTGTCCACCAGAATGGTCCATTTCGAGACCGTCCGGCCTGGCAGTCAAGGCTACAGGTAGTGTGTCGTGTCCTATCTCACTACGGCCCCCTGTCACTTGGAGCCATTGCCTCTAAAAACTATTAGTGGTCCCTTGAGCTCTGCCTGAAGTGTCCAGTGTCCTGACCTTTTTTCCCAGCTAGTCCCGCTTACATTTCAGAGATTCATTCTCGACTCCTCAGACTGGGACAGGCGACCCCCCTCTCATGCCCACAGCACCCAGTTTCTTGCTCTCAGGACTTGACCACCCTGGCTGCTTTATGCTTCTCCAGTGGCCCCTCTCCCCTGTATTAGAACATGAGGGCCTGGGGACCCAAGCGATGTTATTCATCTCTACATTCCCAGTGCCTGGCTGAGAAGAGACCCTAAAATCGTAATAAGAAAAACAGTCTGTGAACAGAGAAGTTGGACATCTTCAGTATCATGCTTACAAAAATGCGGTCGTAGATCAGTCATTACTGCTCTGAGTAAATACACCTAAATTAACTTTGGAAAAAGAAGTATTGTTTTTCAAGGACTCTGCCACGAAGTGCTCCTTTGGTGTGAACAGCAGGGTGTTTCACGCTGGGCGTAAGAGACACACTAACCTCAGTGATACGTGATCAGGCCAAGAAAAAGGATTCGTGTTTCAGAGTCAGTGGGAATTTATGGCTGGCTCAAATCTGGGGACCACTGGCGGAAACAGAACATGGAATGCGTTTTACGTGTGTGAACTGATGAGCTGGGAAGAAGCCGGCATCTGGACAGCGCCACACCTGACCTCAGCACACCTGGGAAGCTTGCTTTCTCCCATGCAATTGTCACCCTCTGTGACAGGGAGATGGCAGGTAAGGGTGCAGAGGGCAGGGTCAAGGACTGGAAAATGCTGAGCCATGGGTACAGGAAGGCAGGATCGGGGGTCCATGAAAATCACATGACAGACGGGGGACACAGAGTGGTTACATTTTCTGCTCTGAAGGACCTTGGAGTGAGGCAGTCCCGCTCTCCCAGCCTCTCCTGCAGAGTTCAAAGCCTCAATTCTCAAGGCACTCAAGCAAGACAAAATATATCTTTCCCACCTGCAGTTCTACTGACAAATTATTTACAAAGCCAAAAAGCCCTTTTGCTGGTCCTTTGAAGAGGTTCCTTTTGTTCTTTGCCATGTGACTAAAAAGCAAAAGCAAACCCAAATGGCAGAAATAATTCTATGATACCGTTTGGGTCTGACACCGTTTGTTAATTCAGTCACCTGGACCCTTTCCATGTGACATTGTTCTTGGCTAACATGTATGGATGAATTATGGGGTTAGGACTCCATCTGGCAACCCCATAAATCATAAAAAACTGGGGAGTGTGAGGCTGAATTTCTCCTAGGTCTTTCCTGTGAGGGGAGGGCAGTTGTCACCCAACTTAGAACCAGGGCCCTTGAGAAGGCCAGCTTCCCCTTGGCTAAGAGAGACTCCTAGATATTAGAACAGCCTTTTTCAGTAGTTTCATGTCCTGTCTCCTGTCAAGTTTGGGAAGATCAAACCAAACCCTGAAAGACTAGAGCATGAATAGTCAAGGATAAAGAATCTCCAAATCTCCAAGGATAACAGACTATCAGAAACCTTAACTAATTCACACTTTTTTGGTGTGATTTTTAAACCATCGTTAGCTAGATAACCTCCTGCATATTTTTAGGTTTAAATCATTTAAATAATATACAAACAAATAAATAAACAGAAAAAAAATCATTTGGCTTAGGGATTTTAATACTGTGGAATTTTAATTAAGCACAAATCAATTTACTAGAACTCTAAGTTAGCTAGCATTTTCTATATCCCAATATGTATTTGGTAAAAATCACATGCTATTAATTTAGTCTGTCCACATCTTTACCTACGAATGTTAGGGATTTCTGTCTGTATTTGTGTAACCCTGCATTTTGGAAACATTGGTTTGACTGGATAAAAAAGCTCTTTTGCTTTCAAATATTGCATGAAAAAATAGCACATGGACACAACCAAGTTTAGAAGGCATCAATACTGTAATACAATCTGACAAGAGCCAACCACAGCCATTACAAACTCCACAGGTTTAAGGAAACAGGCGCTAGGAAGACTCCCCTCACTCCAGGCACAGCAACAAATTCTAGGGCTACCAGGTTGCCCACACTTCTGACCAATTGACCACAAATCCAGAAGGTTTCCCTGACCCCCTCCAGTTTGATAATTTGCTCAAATGACTCGTGGAACTCAGGAAAGCACTATACTTGTGATTATAGTTTATTATAAAGAATACAAATCATGACCAGCCAAAAGAGGAGACCCAAGGATGAGGTCTGGAGAGTCTCAAACATGAAGCTTCTGTGTCCTCACCCCACGAATCCAGGCCTGCTATCCTTCTGGTACATTGACGTACTCACCAACCAGGAAGCTCCACAGAGCTTCAGCGTCCAGAGTTTTTTATTGTTTTATTAATTAGACATGATTGGCAGATTCATTAGTGAGGCGACTGAACTCAATTTCTAGCCTCGCTCCCTTCCTTGGAGGTCAGACCTGATTGCACTTGGCTGAAAATCCCAATCCCCTCAACACATAGTTGGTGTCTAGCATGACCAGATCTAACCTGGGTCATCTCATTAGCATAAACTCAAGTGTGGTCCCAGGGCCTTACTGGAAATTACAAAGACACTCCTATCACTTGGGAGATTCCAAGAGTTTAGAAGACAAACAGCAAACAAACTCTTTATGATACAACAAAGATAATTACCTTAGACAGCAAGAAGCCCAATTTTGAGGCCTTACTTCACTACTCGACAGTTCAGTAGTGAAACCTGGATAAATGCTGACGTTCACCGGATGGGTGATTTCTTTAGATCGAAATCTAAAGAAATAAACAACGAGCAAAAAATCCGAAGTAAATTATAAGTAATTTGTTTATGCAAGTCATTTATTGATTCCTCTACTCATTCAGCAGATACATAAAAAGCTTGCAAGTGCCAGCTATGCTTTAAATCGCCGCCACGTATAGCCTTCAGCTGAGTCCACAAGGTTAGTGGGCGGGCTTTCCTCAGGGGCAATACCTCTGATTCTGAATAAAAAATACTTCCTTTGGAAATTAGTTAGGGATGGGTGTAGAGTGGAGCAGAGAGGGTGGCTAACGTTATCAGATGCCCTCAAACTGCACCTCCATGAGGGAAACAGTGAGTGAAGCTGGGTGCCCACATTGATCCACTCCTTCAATCCTCACACCCATCAGCCCACAGGATTAATGCCCTCCTTAATGCACAAGGCAAACAAAGAGGTGGTGGCTCCTGTGTGCCTATTGCTGTGACACAGCCAATGAGTGAGAGACCGGGACCGAACCCAGGCTTCCTAACCGCCAAGCCCGCTACCTCTTTCCATCACTTCACACCTCACCTCACTCTCGCTGAGCATTTTTCCCCAGGCTGACATCCCTCCAGAGATTTGGCTTCAGGTTGCTCAAGAACTTAACGGACATCACCTATTTTAAGGGAAGAAATGTTGGTCGAGGCTTGGGCGGCACTCGGGCCACATTAGAGGGAAAGTGATACCCGTCTCCCCCAACAACTGCGTCCTTTCTCAGTCAGAGCCAGGAACATCTCTTTGCCCGTGTTCCTTTTTTCCACTTGGAAGAAAGATCCAAGCATCTTTCCTCTATGCCTCCCCTCCCCAGGCAGGGAGCACCATAGCCAGCCTGTAGTGTTCGTTATTATTGCTGCGTATTAGATTACCCCCTGAACTAAACAGCTGAATACTAGGAGCATTTATGATTGCACACAGTTTGAGACCGTCATAATCCAGGATGGGCCTTAACTGGGAAGGTATGTCTTAGGACTCATGAAGGTGCAGTAAAGGTGTTGACCAGGGCTGCCATCATCTAAAGTCTTGACTGGGGTCAAAGGACTTGGTTTCTTACCCCACGGACTTCTTTCTATGGCTGTTACAACATGGCAATTGGCTTCCCCCAGAGCAAGTGAGGGGGAGGGGTGGCCAATCCAATCAGAAACCTCATCACCTTTTATAACTGATTGTCAGAAGCGATATACCATCACTTCTGCTGTCTTCTCCTGGTCACACAGACTAACCTGGATCCATGTGAGAGGGGTCATCTTAGAGTCCAGTGACCACAGTCCACCCTTTGGCCACCAATGATCCACATCCCTCTGCATGTTAAATACACTCCTTCCCTCCCCATAAGCCCTCCCTCTCTCCCTCCCTCCCTCCTGTACTCCTCCCCACCCTTATCCCAATCCGCTCAAAGTCCAGAATGTCATCATCAAAAACAGATCCAAGCTGGGCTCGGTGGCTCAGCCTGCAATCCCTCGCTTGGGGAGGCTGAGGTGAGTGGATTGCCTGAGCCCACTGGTTCGAGACCCGCCTGGGCAACTTGACGAGACCTCATCTCTACAATAAAACAAAAAATTAGCCAGGCGTGATAGCGCGCACCTGTAGTTCCAGCTACTTGGAAGGCAGAGGCGGAAGGATCGCCTGAGCCCAGCAGGTCGAGGCTGTGGTGGCCGGGAGCAGCCACTGCACTCAAGTCTGGGCGACGGAGTGAGACTCCAACTAGAAAAGAACAAAACAAAACAAAAAACAAAAAAAACCAGATCCAGGTGTGGATGAAGTTCCTCAAACCGAGTGTTCCTCAGTCTTAAGACCTGCGGCACAGAGACTGGTTATTTGTCCTTCATACACCCAGCTGTGGTGGGAACAGGCAGAGAATTATTGTAGACACATTCTTATTTCAGAGGAGGGAAAATGGGAGCACAACGGAGTCACCGGTCCATATAAATTTTCTGGGAAAATATCGAGTGTCCCATGACACTCAATCCTACTCAATCCGAGCTCAGTCCTACACTGCCCCAAAATATCTCCATGGTTCTGTTTTCTGAGCTCTTGGTTCACCCTCTGAGTCACCGACCCTTTCTCATGGCAGGTACTATGAAGAGTGTCCTCTGCTTTAGGAAGCCTGGGGGTCCAAAGTTCTCTTTTCTTTGTGAACTGACTGTGTTTGTCCAACCTGGTGACTTCTTGCCACTTATAGTAAAATATGAGCGAAGAAAGCTACACTAAAGGAAAAGGAGCCCACAGGTGCTGTTCTGGAAGGTTCCCAGCCTCTTCAGATGGCCATGGATGCTGAAGTTAAGAAATGGCTTTGGAGCAAAGAGCAAACACAAGGAAATTTCAGGAAAGCCCGGGTCAAAGATGAAGCCAAGTGTGTGACTGCAAATCCTCTCTTATGACTTCAGAAAGACCAAAGATGGGGTCTCCAAATGACATTCAGATTGACTAAAGGCCCTCTAAAATTGTAATGTATACCCCACAGATTCTCTCAGTCATCTAATAGGGCTTCTGCAATGCATAAGCGTGCTGTTTTGCAGCAGAAATCCAATGTAAAGAAGGAGATTTGGGGGTATAGCTTTGTTAATAGAGTAAACCCCAATGAGATTCACAAGAGACTCACAATGTCTTAAGAGAAGTATATCGAGCCAGGCTTGGTGGCTCAGCCTGTAATCCCGCGCCTTGGGAGGCTGAGGTGAGTGAATTGCCTGAGCCCGCGGGTTCG
>CAUYQG010190173.1:0-21991 GCA_963574415.1 Tarsius wallacei | reverse complement strand
TTGCATCCCAGGGATGAAGCCTACTTGGTCATGATGGATGATTTTTGAGATATGTTGTTGGATCCGGTTTGCTAGGATCTTGTTGAGAATTTTTGCGTCTATGTTCATCAATGATATTGGCCTGTAGTTCTCTTTTTTTGTGGGGTCTTTCCCTGGTTTGGGTATCAATGTGATGTTAGCTTCGTAGAATGTTCTGGGGAGGTTTCCATATAAAGATGTTTCTTAAATGTCTGAGGGAGGGTACCTATTCTAACTTAAAATTTTCTCTAAATTACATGTGAACCTGTATTTTTGTGTTTGAGTTCCTTGCTTTTTCTTAGTCAAATATATAAAGAATGTAGACTGACCATAAGCATATTAAGGAGTAGAGTCCAAAGGAGATTATTTAAAATGATGTATGTGGTTATAAGAATTTTTGACTCTGAACCTGCCAGTAAAGTCTTGACACTTTGAGGGCTTTCAATTTTCTTATTCATACAGCAATTTCTTCACCCACTGAATTTTCCCAGAGACAAATGCCCTAGGCATTTGTAGGTAGTTGATGTCTATAATCATGAAAAGAGCAGTAAGATGGTGTTCATTATCGGTAAACAGGTGTGAGCCTTTTGTGTCTGTTTTCAGCAGGATACTTAAGCAGTTTTTGTCTTCTACAAGATAAGATTCTCTCCAATGTAGCCTCATAATTTTGCAAAACTAGCCATCTAACATAGCAAGTAAAGACGGGGTTTCACTTGGCTATATATACTGAGAGTGGATTACCAATTTTTAAACTAACATGCTCACAGATTTTTAAAGATCCTCTGTTGTTCATCCTGTCCCTGAAGCTCATTTGTTAACTCAAATTTCTGATAATTTCCAGTATTTTGTAGCATGAGTTTACTTGCTTTATGTTGGCGCTACTCCCAGCAGCCACTTAGAACAATCAATAATTTTGGTTTGTAAGTAATCTTTTGCTTGTCCTAAAAGTATCTATCATCTACAATATTGCATTTCTCATTTGCTATCATTTCCTCCTTCGTTCTCTTCATTCTTGTGAGTTTATGTGTTAACATTTTGTTCTCTTATTTTCATTTGAGTAGCTTGACATGAAGAATTAAAAATATATTTTTTATTGCCCACATCATGAAAAAGTTTTCTTTGATTAGTGACATAATTGGGATATAATTTTCTGTATCTGTTAAAAACAACATTTGATACATTTTTCTAAATATTTAAGTGTTCTATTGTTATCCAATTTTGAATAATTGCAAGATATCATTATTATTTAAGTCAGCATAAGAAACCTCTATTACACAAAATATTTGTTTCTTTGGATGCATTACTTGATTCAATTCAAGATGACTTCTTTGTCTTTCTCTTCTTTGCTATTTTCTGACTTTTTTCCCCATGGTTATTGTTTCTGCTTCTGTTTCTTCTTCTTTTATACTTCTCCATTTTCTTTATGGCATATCTATCTCTACCCTCATTTGTATGTTAAAAAAAAAAACAAACTTGTTTTTTAAAGATTTAAAACTATTCCTTAAAAATAACTCTGGGACCTATTTCCTGAAATAATTTTTCAAATCCTCAACAACACTCAATAGAACTTTGTATTTCCTCAAATATTTAAGAGAAAAAAAATACCTTAGCATAAATATTAACACTCATATTTTAGCTACGTATTAAAACAAAAATTATTTTACAAGGTTTCAGTCTAAGAATGCCAGTAATATCGATTATTAATGTATAAGAAGCAACCTGTTTAATACATTTTAATCAGAAATAAAGGAGACATAATAAAATTAAACATCTATTTGTGATAATAATAAATTTTTTTTGAGCTGGAGTCTCATTCTGTCACCTAGGCTGGAGTGCAGTTGCCACCCTCATGGCCACCACAGCCTCAACCTTTTGGGCTCCTGTGATTCTTTCGCCACAGCCTTCCAAGTAGCTGGAATTACATGCACATGCCACCACATCTGGCTAATTTTTTGATTTATTGTAGAGATGAGGTCTTGTCAATTTGCCCAATCTGGTCTTGAACCCGTGGGCTCAGACAATCCTGTCACTTCGGCCTCACAAAGTGTTTGGATTAGACCACACCCAGTCTAAGGATAATTTAAGGAAAGATGGATTGTAGTTTTGAATTATTGTTTTTTCTTGGCCAGGTGCGGTAGCTCAAGCCTATAATCCAAAATCTTTTGGAGGTTGAAATGGCAGGATCACTTGAGGACAGGAGTTTGACACCAGCCTGGGAAACATAGCAAGACCCCATCTATATAAAAAATTTAAAAATTGTCATGTGTGGTGGTGCATACCTGTAGTATTAATTATTTCGGAGAAATATAGCTTGAACCCAAAGTTCCAGGTTGTAATGAGCTATGCTCATGCCACTGCAATCCAGCTTGGACAACAGAGTAAGACCATGTTTCAAAAACATAAAATGAAAATAAACTATTGTCTCAAACTTACAGCTAGCATTACATTTCATTATAATACAGAAGCTACATATTTTATATTAAATTGTTTTCTAAATGTAGTTAGAAGCTAATTAGGTAGGTATAAAATACTTGGTTAAATATTTAAAGTCAAAATTAAATTATCCCTTTTTGTGATACACAATTAAAAAACATGTCCAATTAATTAAAAAGAAGAGTATATTGGCTTTTTAAACTTTTAAAAAATATTCTTGTTCTTTAATGGGGTTGAAAGTCTCAAATTTCCATACAACCTTGTTGTACCTCACTTTAATAGGGAAAACAACTACCATGATGCCTCTTTACAGCATTACAGTCTAGTGCAAGTTAAATTCTAAATTCCACACTCAGTCTTTGCTTATGTGAGTGAAAGTAAGCGCAAAGATTTTTTCTTAGTTTGTTTGTGGCATTGGTTTAAAGTACAGTGGTCATTTTCCAAGTTTTTAAAATCTTGTTAGTCTGTTCCATACTGATTCTTTGGCTACCAAGGGCAGATTTTTATTGCTGTCATTATCATAATTGTTTTTGTCTATGACTGTTGGCATTTAAGGTCAACAGCTTCTTTAGCTACACATATTGAATAGACAAGGCAAAAAGAAAACCATGGGAACTCATCACCATGCCATCCCTTGTGTCTCTAGCCAGTCTTACTCTTTTGCTCTACATTTCAAAATGTTGGGCTGAAAAAGTACTGGAAGAAATGATGTTTCAAAAGTTTCCATATTTAGGCCAGGTGTGGTAACCCATGCTCTTGTAATTCCAGCACTATAGAAGGCTAAGACAGAAGTGTAAAACCAGCCTGAGCAGCATAGTGACACCTCCTCTCAACAACAACAACAAAAACAAAAATAGCCTGATGTGGTTGTGCATGGCTGCAGTTCCAACTACTTGGGAGGCTGAGATGGAAGTATCCTCCTGAGGAGGTGGAGGGTGCAGTGAGCTGTGATCATGCCACTGCACTCCAGCCTGGGTGACAAAGTGAGACACTGACTCAAAAAAATTCCAAATTTAGGCATAAAGATGCAAATTATAGGCACTAAGGCTTTCAAAAGAAGGGATAATGGGAGGGAGTGAGGATTGAAAAATTACAAATTAGGTACAATGTTTGCTATCTGAATGATGAGTATACTAGATATTTAATCTCCACCACTGTGCAATATACCCATGTAACAAACCTGCACATATACCCCTGAATCTAAAATAAAGCAAAATTTTTAAAATGTCTGTATTCAGCAAAAATATAAATATACAGGTTCAAAAAGATGAATACATGCTAAGCATGCTAAATCTAAGTAAGTCTTTACCAAACACAACATAGTCAATCTTCTGAATATTAAAGACAAAGAAACAATTTTAAAGCATCCAGTGATATACAATACTATACTAAAGTGAAGAAGCAATGCAAACAAAAACAAACTTTTCATCAGAAAACAAGAACTTAATATGGCACATTATCGAAGTGCTGGGGGGGAAAAACCCTCACAATTATTGAGTGAAAATGTCCTTCAGGACAAAAATAAAAATCAATTTGTTGTCAGATGAAGGAAAGCTAAGAAAACATTTTGTTAGTAGAGATATTCCGGAAGAATGACTGGACAGAGCTCACTAAATTAAAAAAAAATGACGAAAAAATTCTGGAATATCAGAATAAAATAATAAAACACAGTAAGCAAAAAAAGAGAGAGATACAATAGGCTTTCCTTTTTTCTAAAGTTTTCTAAGTTATTTTTTATTTTTTATTTTTTTTGAGTTGGAGTCTCACTCAGGTCGCCCAGACTGGAGTGCAGTGGCCGCTCCTGGCCACCGCAGCCTCGACCTGCTGGGCTCTGGCGATCCTTCCACCTCAGCCTTCCAAGTAGCCGGAATTACAGGCACGCGCTACCACGCTGATTTTTTGATTTATTGTAGAGATGAGGTCTCACCAAGTTGCCCAGGCGGGTCTCGAACCCGCAGGCTCAGGCAATTCACTCACCTCAGCCTCCCAAAGCGCGGGATTACAGGCTGAGCCACCGAGCCTGGCTCTAAATTATTTTTGAAAATTAAAAATAAAACTATGGTAACATTGTTGGATATAATATTAAATGCATGTAGAAAAAATATACATATTTTTAAAATTACAAATGAAGGAGAATAAAGGGAAATGAAAATAGTAGGATATATAAATTTACTTTAACTGGTAAAATGATGATATCAATGGACTTTTATATTTTGTGTTTATAATTTAATACCTTGAAAATAATCTACAAAAACATCATAGATAAATTAAACTGGAACTTTAACAAAATTTTATGCAACCAATAAAAATGGAAAGAGATGACAGAAAAACTTATAAAAAGAAATAACAAATAAAACACAAAACAAAATAAAAAACATCAGTGCTATTGTATCAATAATTTTATTATATATAAATGGTCTGAACATACCAACTAAAGGAAAAAGACTGGCAGATTGAATAAAAAAGAAAGATTCAGCACTATGCTTCCAAGAACAACAAAAATTTCAATATAATAATTAGGCAAGTTGAAAGTAAAGAGAATGAAAGAGATATATCATGCAAACTTTTATCGTGGGAAGTAGTAGAGGTTTTTTTGTTTGTTTGTTTTTTGAGTTGGGGTCTCCCTTTGTCACCCAGGTTGGAATGCAGTGACATGCTCATGGTCACCTCAACCTTGAACTACTGGGCTTAGGAGATCCTTCCACCTCAGCCTTCCAAGTAGCTGGAACTACAGAAGCACGCCATCATGCCCAGCTAATTTTTGTGATTGATTGTATTGACGAGTTCTCACCAAGTTGCCCAGAATGGTCTTGAACTTCCGGGCTCAGGCAATTCTCTCCCCTCAGTCTCCCAAAGTGCTCGGATTACAGTCTGATCCACTGCATCCGGCCAGAGGTTTTATTAATATTGAAAAGAGTAGACTTTAGAGCAAAAAAAAAAAAAAAAAAAAAAATCTGTGATTCTAGTTAGAAAGAATTAATATTTCTAAATTATGCATATATATATTAACCAAAGCAAACTACAGATTCAATACCAATTACATTCTTACAGAAATACAAAATATCTTAAAATTTATAGAAAACCACAAAAGATCCCTTATAGCTAAAGCAATTCTGAGCAAAAAGAGCACTGCAGGAGGCATCACACTACTTGATTTCAAACTATACTACAAAACTATAGTAACCAAAACAGCATGGTACAGGCATAAAAACAGACACATAGATCAGTATAGTGAAACCAGTAATAAATCCACATACTTAGAATCAATACATTTTCAACAGAGAACACATATTGGGGAAAGACAATCTCATTATTAAATTGTTCCAGGAAAACTGAATATCCATACACAGAACAACAAAACTAGAACCTCGTCACTCACCATACACAAAAATCAGTGCAAATTTGATTATTTACTTAAAAGCAAAATCCAAAACTATGGAATTGCTAAAAGAAAATATAGGGAGAATGATACAAGACTTTGGAGTTGATAATGTTCAATAAAAGAAAACTTTCTCAAATTGCTATATATCATCTACAAAAAATAAATCCCTGGCATCTAACTTTATACCTAATGATAAAAGACTGAATATTTTCACCCTAAATTCAGGAACAAGGCAACAACATTAACTATTCCATTTATTCAACAGTGTGCTAGAATATCTTCCCAGTGAAGAAAGAAAGAAAAGGTATATACACGGGAAAGAAAACAATAAAACTCTCTTTTCTGTAGATGACATGATTATCTATGTAGAAAAACTCAAGAAGTATTTTGTAAAACATTTATATGAAAAATAAGTGAATTCAGCATGGTCATAAGACAAAAACAAACAAACAAAAATCAGTTATATATCTATATGATAGTAGTAAAAACATAAACACAAAATTTACATCTATAATTCTGTTTACAATTGCTCAAAAATAAAGCACTTGAGGGCAAATGTAAAAAAACATACACAAGATTTCTGTTGAAAGCACTGATGAAACAAACTAAAAAATTTCTAACTAAATTAAGAAAGATACTGAGTTCATTAAATGGAAGATTCTGCATGGGAAAGATGCCACTTCTCCCTCAATTTATATATGTGGCAATGTAATTTCTATCACATTCCAGTAAAATTTTGGTAGGTATATAAAATATTATTTCAAAATGTATATGGAAAGGCAAAGAAACTAGAATGTCTAAAATACTTTGAATAAAAGTAAATAAATGAGTTAGTCTGGTAAACTTCAAGATTGATTATATACCTATAAAAATCAAAATCTGATATTAACAGAGAATAGAAACATAGTTCATTGAAAAGAATAGAGAATCCAGAAATACACTCTTACAGTTATACCCAATTAATTCTTCACAAAGACTTAATTTATGCAATATATAAAAAATAGTTTTTAAAAAAAATAATAATGCTTGTGTAATTGGATATTCAAAGGAAAAAAATAAGACTTAACTTACGCTTTGAACCAAAAAGAAAAAAACAAAAAACAAAAACCCAAAACTTAAAACAGGTAAGAGGTTTAAATATAAAAGGAAAAACTATAAAACTTTCAGTCATAGTAATAGGAGAAAATATAATAAAGGATTTAGACATTAGACAAAAAAATTATTAGGTTCAAAAACAAAAGCACATTTATAAAACAAAAAATTAATAAATTTAACTTCATCAATATTAAACTATTTTTCTTGCTAAAGAAGCTGTTAAGAGGACAAAAAGATAAGCTAAAGATTTTGAGATAATTTATAGTAATCACTTTTCTGACAAAGGATAAGTATCTTCAATATATTTTAAAAATTCTCATGTGGCAACAGTAAAAAAAAAAAAATAGATGAAGATACAGATTGACAGTTTATCAAATAAAACCCCAAAATATTACACATATCTATAGCAAAAAAGGGAAAGAAGGAAGGGAGGGAGGCAGAGAGGAGAAAGAAAAAAAATAGTGACACTAGATTCTGGAAAAGACAAGAGAAATTAATCTTTCGCATGTACTGATATTTCTTATTTAGTGTATATTCTGCCTTCTGGAGTTAATATCAGTCACCTACTTACAAAATATTTTCTCTGAGATGCCCTTCAGCTCTGCCTTCCACAAGTTCTTTCAATGTTTTACCAGATAAATTTTTTCTAGAGAATGTGTTATGTAATAAGACCCATGTATCTCATTTAAAGAGGCTTACTTACTCTTCTCGTCTTTACCATTCTCCAGATAATTTAAACATTTTTACTTTGCTCAGTATATAGGCTCTGGCTACTACCAGGTTCAAAAGAGCCTCCTAAACTGCAAATTTTTCCCATCCCTTGGAGTTTTTTTCTGGTCTCAAATCCTATGTTCTAGGACACCACCACAAAATTAAAGAATTTTTGATTATTCAGTATTATTTCCCAGACTTTCTGATCAATGAATCTCAAAATGCAATTCTAATGGTACTTTCATGGCTCCTGTTGGTATTTGATAGATCATTCTTTCAATTTCTTTAGAGTGTAATCTCTTGGTCCCTTGATCACTAATCCTCAAACTGGGTTGGTTGTGGGATGTAACTTAAATTAACCATTCAGTCAGAGCAAGAGGTGGTCTTAAGGTCTTTTGCAGTCATAAATTTAAAAAGTAGGTCCACCGAAGAAATGGAAGCTTTTTATATAGAAATGTCAGCTATCTATTGAATCCTAAGTGTTTAAATAAATAACTATAAACTAGCTACAATACCTAGGAACATCCACTCAGATGTCATCATTTTTGTTTTAATGTACAGTATTTTCCCTAACATGTCATTGATATTGATGCAGTTCTTTTGTACCAGAGTTGGCAAGCCGGGCCCTTAAAGGATGTCACAGTTCTTAGCGCTGCACTGCAGTCTGGGATCCACATGGTAGCCTGGGACGAAATGGCATCCAGATAAGGGAGCACAGTGGTGCCTGAGAACTCAGGGATGCCAACAGCTGTAGAGCCCCCAAGAAGTGTTATAGCTTTCTTTATTTTGGGTCAGTGAGCTGAGACCTGAGAAGTGTTTGCAGCACTGTTGGTTTGGCAGGCCAGTGAACTAGCCCCCAAGAAGTGATTATAGCCCATTGGCCCAGCAGGCTGGTAAATCAGGCCTCCAAGAAGTATTACAGCCCTGTTGGTTCAGCAAGCCAGCAAGCCAGGCCCTCAAGAAGTTTTGCAGCTCAAGAAGTTTTGCAGCCTGAGAAGTATTACAGTCCCATCTGCTCAAAGAGCCTATAAGCTAGGTCCCCAAGAAGTATTGCCTCTCCACCAGTTCGTTGGAGCCAGAAAACCAGACCCCCAAGGAGAGTTACAGCTCCATTGGCTGCAAAAGCTGTACAACCTCTGTAGTCAGCACCAGTTCTGTCAGACCCTTCGGTTCCACTGACTTCCTCAACTGGCAAGCCAGCTTCCAATATATGCAGCTCTCCTAATCGGCAGCTCTTCTAGTTTGGCAGTTTCAGGTTCTTGTCTCCTGTCCAGGAAGAATGAGGGACACAGAGTGAGTAGTTAGAAACTTATTTAGAAGACAGAAAAGCTCCTGGCAGTAGGAGGGGACCCAAAGTGGTTGCCAGCTGGGACAAGGTCAAGGGTTCATAGTGTGTTGATTGGTTAGCACTAGCACCAATTAGCAAGAGGCACCATGATGTGGGACAGGAAATACATCTATGGGGAATGGTTTAGGAAGGGACAATCAGGGAAAAGCATACAAAAGGAGAAGTCCACAGACCTAAAAGTAAGTGTGCTCACTCCAATCTGTGGGGTTTGCAGCGGAAGTTTTTACGGAGGACCAGCCCTAATCTATCTGCCTATCTGGGTGTCTTTCTTTCTTTCATTCCCCCCTCTGGAGTGGTGACCCTAACTGCCTTTAGGGAGTAGGGATGAGGGTCAATCTGGCTACTTCTTGCTGATCATGAAAATCATAAGAGAACAGAAGCTAGAGACCCTCTAGAGGGTGATCTAGAGGTTCCCAGAAAAAGGGTATTTCCATTTATAGTTCCATCTTAATTACCATATGGAGCTTGATGGCCTCTAGGTGAGGCGAAACAAATTTTCCAAAGAGGCTAATTATGCATGAACCAAATATGAGCAATACAAAAAAAAAAAAAAGAAAGAAAGAAACTATCAAGGTAAAAATTCATGTCCAAGCCGGGCTCGGTGGCTCAGCCTGTAATCCCACGCCTTGGGAGGCTGAGGTGAGTAGATTGCCTGAGCCCACGGGTTCGAGACCCGCCTGGGCAACTTGGAGAGACCTCATCTCTACAATAAATCAAAAAGTTAGCCAGGTGTGGTAGCGCGCACCTGTAGTTCCAGCTACCTGGAAGGCTGAGGTGGAAGGATCGCCGGAGTCCAGCAGGTCGAGGCTGCGGTTGCTGGGAGCGGCCACTGCACTCCAGTCTGGGCGACAGAGTGAGACTCCAACTCAAAAAAAAAAAAAAAAAAAAAATCCATGTCCATATATTAGAGATCCCTGAAGAGGACAGAAAGGATTGCAGCCAACTAGTCCTGAGCCTGCCTGTTCCCTTAGAGTATCAATAATTTTGATATTGTTTTTTGTGAGCTGCAGATTTTCTTCTACCTGGGAAGAAGTATTAATCCAGAAGTGAGTTTCATTTAGGAATGTGCATGGTTCTCTGTGTTCTGCTGTGAGCATATCCAATGCTCAATGGTTTTGCAAGACCACAGCAGCTAGCGAGTTAAGGGACATTTGTTGATTCTCGATAGCAGCTACCTTGGCTTTCCATCCTTGCTGTTCCATAAGAGTGAGATTTAATATGCATTTTTCTAATGAAGTATCTCAGCAAACCAAAAGAAACCTCTGGCAATGTAGTGTACTAGTTCAGGTCTTTGTAAGACTGATGCTCAAGGGCAAGTCCTCCTAGATTGGTTATATTATAATTAGGCATGGTAGTGCTGCACGGAGGCCCCAAATCCCTACAACTGCCTTGTTACTGTAGGGATTGCTCCAGAAAGGATTCTAGATTTAGAATATGCCCAGAGGAAGCCATTTGGGCCTGAATGAGGATCATAAACTTAGGGACAGTGGCCACTATTGTGAAAACACCTTTCCATTGATAGGGCAAATTCAACTATCATCCATTGTCACATAAAAAGTTAATACACAGTTCTAATTGAGGAAAGTGCCCTGACCATTTCACATGGGAAGGATTTCCCAGTGATTGTAGTTTCCTTTGGTTCATCAAGGTTACAGAAACAGTTACGAGGAAAATACTTCTCAGAAAATCCTAATTGTTCTCATTTGGTGTTCTCCCAAGGGATCATTCCATTATGTGTATGGGTTCTGCAGGCATGATGATTACGGATATATGAACAGACTGTGATGTAGAAAAGTTCAGAAAGGATATTTCCAGAGCAGGTGTCAGAATATGGAGAGTTACATATACCCTGGGTTATGACGATTCCAGTATGTTGACAAATTAGAACATGGAAGCCAAAGGGGCTGGTGACATAATGACAGGAGTCAGTGCAATTCACCAGATCCTGACAATCTGATGTATTCATGGCTGCATATTCTGGTCAGTGTATTCAGTGTTTTCTCGATTAGGGCTTTACATCATCCAGTTTGGTTTGGGACTCCATTAGAGACAAGAGGCTATGGTCCCCATACCCTGGGTGATGTCTTATTTCTGTGTAACATAGTTATATTACAGTACCTGGGGGAAAGCCATACACAGGATAGTCCTAAGTACAGTTGAAGGCAGAGAAAAGCATTTCCTCTCATCTCTGCTACTTCTCCAACCTTAATTGAGGACATTTTCCCTGGGGGGGCTTTCTGTTTGGTTTGGGTTTCACTGCTCCTTTTGGGGCAATTAAGTCATACCAGGTGAATTCATACTAGGAGCCATTGAGATTTCCAATTTGCTCTAGAGACAATAGTAGAACTATCAGGAAGAGAGATAGAGAAGGTCCCTCCTGTGGACGAATCCAGCAATTTGAATAATTACCCTGTTGAACCAAGTGCATAATGGAGGGAGAAAGGGGGTGCTTATAAGAAGCAAGGGATAGTGATGACAGCAATAGGAAGTACAATAGACTAATCATTTTGTGTGTTACCATGTAAGAAACCTTGTAGGAAGAGTAACTGGTATTACTATCCAAGCAAGTAAATAATCCCATGGACATTCAGGGTTAAGGAATCCTTGACACAGGTATTTAACAGTGCAAATCAAGATAATAGCAAAGGCCACAAATATATGTAAAACTATAAGGAGAATATCCATGGCAAGTTAATTATTGTCACTTATTTTTTATGATATTTAGTTTGAGTTTTCTAGTGTCTTCACAATGGTATTTTGAGTGCTTTTTTGGGTCAGCAGAGGCAACTCCTCCTGGACTCTAGACTTTCACTCTAGTACGATGAATCCAAGAGTCAATTCTGGTGACCTTCACTGCTGAAGGAGTAGAGAGAAGAACAGTGTAGGTTCCTTCCCAATCTCAACCCAAAAATGGTGAAAGAGAGTAAAGGGCCTTCACCAGTAACAAGTCTCCTGGATTAAAGAGGGGTGGTTCTTGTTCTTAGGGTTGGACTTCTGTTAGTTGTATTAATTCTTGTTTAAAGTAGGCCAGAGAAGCAACAGACTTAGTCAAATCTAAGGTCTCTTGATCTAGCAAAAGGTCAGTGGTTAAGAAAGGCTATCCATATACCATCTCAAAAGGGCTTAACCCCAGTTTTGATGGAGTGTTTCTAATAAGTAGTAGAGCAATGGAAAAGAGTGGACCAGGGAAGATGAGTCTTCTGTGACAGTTTTTTGAGGTGTCTTTTGATGATATCATTAATTTTTTTCTACTTTTCCTGAGAATTGTGGTCTCTAAGCACAATGCAAATGATATTGTATACCTCATACAATAGGTATTTTGAGACCTCCCTGAGTGATGACTGCTTTGAATGAGGGGCCATTGTTGCTCTGTAGGGAGTCCAAAATAAGAAAGTATTTCATTGAACAGTGCTTTTATCAACTCTGAGGTTTTCTCTGTCTGACATGGAAATGCTTCTACCCAGTCAGTGAAGGTCTCTACTCATACTAGAAGATACTGGATGCCCCTTATTTTTGGCATCTGTGTGAAGTCCTTCTTCCAGTCTTCTCCTGAGTAACTTCCCATTCTTTGAATAGGGAGAATTTGCCTATTGAGGAGGTTATTTGTAAGGCAAATCTCACAAGTATTAACAACTTGTTTGACTTTCCCTTGTAGATTTTTTTTACCTGAAAACAGCCTTTGGGTTAATTGGAAAATTTTGTCTTTTTCAAGATGAAAAGCTTGATGGAGTGTTTTAAGAACCTTCCATTCACAGGTCAACCCATTCTATTTCTGCAGGGGAATATTTTCATTTTTTTAATTTAGTTTTATTTTTTTACTTAGTTTTATTTCTTTCATGAGGCCCTCCCAAATTACAGGAGCTACAAGTTGATCAGAAATTTGGATTCTCCTTGCTGCTGACTTGGTTGCTTGATCTGCTAGACTATTTTCTTCAGCTATTTTATCTGTTCCTTTCTGGTGACCTTTACAGTGCACTACTGCCAAGTCCCAAGGAAGAACAACCAAGGACAATAGTTTGTCAATTTCCAGATGGTATTTAATGAGAGATCCATTCGCTGTGAGAAGATATCTCTATTTCCAAATGACAGCATGGGAATGAAGGATTAAGAAAGCATACTTAGAGTCAGTGTACTTGTTCACTGATTTCCCTTTACTCAATTTGAGTGCTCTTGTAAGGGCAATTAATTCAGCTAACTGAGCACTTGTGTTCGAGGAGAGAGGAGTGCTTTCAATCATGTCACTGAGAGTGACTATTGCATACCCTGCCTTACAGATCCCTTGCTCTACAAAGGAAGTTCTATCAGTAAAGAGAATCCAGTCCAAATTTTCTAAGGGGATTTCTTTCCTATCAACTCTGGCTGCATAGGTTTAAACTACCAGCTGTTCACAATCATAGTCAGGTTCCTCAACGTCATTGGGGAGAAAGGTGACTGGGTTTAGAGAGGAACATGTTTTTAATTGGACTGCAGATCCTTCTACCAATAAGTTCTGATATTTAAGGAGGTGTTTATTGGTTAGCCAGGGGCTCCCCTTAGTGCCTAGCAGTCCTGGCCCATTATATTGGATATAAACAATTAGACCTTTTTCTGTTGTTAACTTAGTAAATTCTGGCACCAACAAAGCTACTGCTGCAACTGCTCAGAGGCAGGCCAGTCATCCCTTATCCACCATATCAAGTTCCTTGCTTAAGTAGTCTACAGGTTGCTGGGCCAGAACACTTCCAGTGCCATTTCTTTTATTTTGGTTATATAGAGATTACATGTTTTTCCTATGGGTAGATTAAGATCTGGTGCCACAGTCAAGGCTAGTTTTAATTGGTCAAAGACTTTATCAGCCTCTAATTTCCAGATGAGGGAGTGAGTCCTAACTGCTTGGGGTCTCCTTCACTAATTAACATAAGAGGTACGCTTTTTCACAATACTCAGGAACTCATAGCCTGAAGAATCTTTTAATGCCCAAGAATCCTCTCAATTTTTTGAGAGATTTTGGGAGGAGAAGGAGGTAATAGGCCTGATTCTTTTTTTGCCCAGTGTCCTGGTCCCTTCTGATAAGACTAGGCCTAGGTGCTTCACAGAGTTTTGACAGAGTAGAGCCTTGTATTTCAAAACTTTATATTATCTGTCAGCTAGGAAACTAACCTAACCCTTACTACCTCCCTGAGAGATTCTCTCAGTTGAGGCACACAGAAGGATGTTGTCTATATATTTTAGAACTTTAACCTGGGTGAACGAAAACTCAGAGCTCTTGTGACAATGCCTGCCCAAATAGGTGGGGACTGTCTCAGAATCCCTGGGCCAGTATTGTCCAGGTTAATTGGGTGGTTCAACTGGAAGGATCTTCAAATATAAATAAGTATTGGGAATCAGGATGCACTGGAATGCTAAAGGAGGCAGGCTTTAGGTCCAGGACTGTGAATAATTTGGTACCCACAGGTATTTGGGTTAATAGAGTGTAGGGATTGGGAGCCACTGTGTGAATTTGAACCACAGTCTCGTTAACAAGGCAGAAGTCCTGGACTAGCCTCCATTCCCTGTTGGGTTTTTGAACTCCCAATATTTGGGTGTTACAAGGACTATTTCAGAGTTTAAGGAGATCCTGTAACTTCAGATTATTATTGATGATTTCTAGTCCCTTTTTATCTTCTGATTTTAAGGGATATTGTTTTTGATTGGGGAAGGAAGGGAGGTCCTTAAGATGGATACAGATGGTTGCAGCTGTTGTAGCCCAACCAATTTTTCCCTGAGTAGCTCAAACTTCTGGATTGATATCAGTTTCCACCATGAGAAGGCAGAGAAGATATCTGGGAGCCCTAAGAATGATGGCTCCCATAAAGTCAAAATATCCCTCCCTAACAGAAGTCTCTGACTCTCAGGCACAATTAGAAAGGCAAGAGTAAACAAGAGATCTCTCCAGCTACAACTAAGAAGTTGGGAAAAGCATTGTGTTAAAGGCTATCCTGAGAGACCCCTTATGGTCATGCTAAGGGAGAAGAGGAGACCTGGATTGAAGAGAACAGACAAGGAAGTGCCAGTATTCCAGAAGAAGTTTACTTTCTTCTCTTCGACTTCCAGAATGATCCAGGGCTCCTGGATGGTAATGGTGATCTGAGCTATTGGAGTAAGGGAGGAGAGCTCCAGGACCCATAGATCCTGCTGGACCATTTGTAAAGTCAGCTCTGAACTGATGGCCTGGGCCTCCAGGGACAGTCTGACCTCCAGTGGTCTCTCTTGCAGATTGACAGGGTCCTGGTGACTTTGACTTTCTCCTGTTGGTAAAGCAATACCTCCTAAAGTGCCCTGGCTTACCATATCCATAGCAGGTAGCAGGTACACCTCAGGAATCCTGGGGTGTACAAACCTGTAACTTTTGCCTTTTTCTTATATCTCCTCTCTTTTTCCAGAACTCCTCCTGATCTCTGTTATAAAGACCAAGGTGGCCACTTTCAAGAGATTTTCCAGGGTGTTATCTTACCCTATGGCTTGCTACTTCAGCATCCTCCAGATATCTGGAACTGCTTGAGTAATAAACTTATCTTTTAGGATTTGTTGCCCTTCTACTAACTCAGGATTTAGGGAGGTTAACCAAAGCCTCTCTAAGGAATTCTCCTCTGCCCCCTGATCTGTCATGGATAGCTTAGAGTAGTCAAGAGGCTTAGTTCTAGTCCTTCTTAAGCCTTCCAGTATGCACATCAGGAAATGTTTCCTCCTCCATTCTCCTGGGTCACAATTGGAATCATATTTAGGATTTTCCAACGGTACTGCTGATCTTCCAATTGAGTAAGTCTCTTCTCCCTCTCTGGCACCATATGAAATGCAAAGCTCACTTCCAAACTTCTCTGGGATACTTGTTTCTCAGTGGTTGCCAGGATTTGGCTTTAGAGTAACATGGCATCTCTCCAGGAGAGCTCAAATACTTCAGCTAAATTCTGAAAAGCATCTATATACTTGACAGGGTTATCTGAGAGCCTAGCAAGATCCCCCTTAATTTGTTTCTGGTCCCGTAGGGAAAAGGGTACCTGTATCTTACTAGAACAATATTCACCCATTTTTTTCTTATAGGGGCATGAGTAAAGTGGCAACTTGTCTAGGGCAAGGGTTTTTAGGGTGGGGCAGGTTTGAAGTATGGAAAGGACCTAGATGGGAAACAGGATGAACCAGGAGGAGTAGCCTCATGGACTGATGCCATCCCTAGTGGTACTCCTGGGGTTGGCATCCCTGGTCCACTGGGACCATCTTTTGAAATGATTGCTGGGGGGCTGAATCACTCTTACAGCATTGATAAAGATATGAATTTTCCCATAAAGTAAAGAATACCTGTATATATGGGACCTTGGACCATTTTCCTGGCCTTTACAGAAAGTGTCTAACTGCAAGATAGTATTATAATTGATACTTCCCTCTGGAGGCAACTTATAATTTGGCCATGCTTGGGTGCAAAATAAGCTAAGATGCTTTTTGTTCAGGATCTGAGGATCAAAGAAGTCCCAGTGTCTCAGGATGCACACAAGAGGAGTTCATACTGCAGATGGCTGATTACCTATCTGAAAAGATAGAGGTGAAAGAAAGGTGTCCCTTAGCCCCCCCTCCCCCGTCAACCATGCATGAATAAGGATCAAAGAAAGGAGAGTGCCCCTTCCCTTTCTTGTTCTTATCTGCTCATGGCATCTCCATGGATGTGAATGTGACTTCTATCCATGTGTAGCAGAAGCGACCTGGTTGGCAGGCTTAGTCACGCTTACCTGTGCAGTGTCCCAGCCCTTTCACTGTTGACTGGGCCTCTGAATTCCTAAAACCTAACTCTCCCCTCAATCCAGACTAAGTCTTGAACAAGAAATTACAGCAATTGTATTTGGGCAAGGGATTTTAACGAGAGGGGTGTTCTTAACCTTTGGTCAAGAGACTAGTGGATTGAGTCAAGTTCCAACATCCATATTAATGGAAAAAATTATTTCCAAACAAATTCTTCTTTCCCCAATAAGGAACCATTCAAGTTGGAGGCATAAAAGTGTCTGTAGAAGATATACAAGTCCATTGAGACACTCTCCTACAGCCTCAGAGAAACTAAAACCAGCAGTCAGTGGGGCATCTTTCTTATTGCTTCCCTATCATGAGCAGAATTTCCAAATAGAGCAGGACATTGAGCTTGTGCAAGCGACTCTAGTAGGGCCAAGAAATGAGGTGTCTGAGTTCCTGAGTTATAGAGCCGACAAGGTTCTCAAAGGGAAGTGATGGCATTCATTCAGTTTTTATCTACCCATGAATAGGTAAAATCTCATAATTATCCCTTAAATGTACCAACCAGACACACATGCTAAGATGAAACTATGGAGTCAGATTCCCTGTAAACAAAAGAGAGGGAACCCTAACCTAACAAGACACCTCCCCAAATGAAATTTCTTGCATATAAATGCATCTAATATTCGCCAGGTTATGCTGACATGGTGGTAAAAATAAAACCAAAGCCTCCTACCCTCTTCCAGTGAGTTACTTCATTAAGAGAGAAGTCTTAAAATATTTACATTGATGGAAAGGATGAAAACACATTGTCCAGAGCCACCTTCCACAAGACCACATACCCATACTGCCCAGCAATACCATCTCCTTCAGCTGCAAAAACACCTGCAGCATTGAGCAAACAGGAAACAGCCATGCCAACCTCAAAGAAAATGAGATAGAAAAGACTGAAGAAATAAAAAGGTAAGTCTGCTTTAACTAACCCTTTTGACGAATTCTGACTGACCCTCCATGAAATGATGCCATTTTATTGACCCACGAGTTGGCGAGCTGGGCCCCGAGGGATGTTGCATTACTTGGTGCTGTGCTGCCAGCCTGGGATCACTCAATGATCGGGGACACAATGGCACCTGGATAGGGGAATGTAGTGGTGCCGGAGAACTCAGGGACGCCAGCAGCTGTAAACCCCCCAAAAGTGTTACAGCTCTCTTAGTTTTGGGTCAGTAAGCCAAGCCCCAAGGAGTGTTTACATCACTGCCTACTTGGCAGTCAAGTAAACCAGCCCACAAGAAATGTTCACAGCTCCATCAACTCAATGGAAAGGCAAGCCAGGCTTCCAAGGAGTATTACAGACCTTTCAGCTTGGCAACCTGGCAAGCTAGGCCCCTGAAGAGTGTTGCAGCTCCATCAGTTTGGTGGGCCGGCAGGCTAGGCCTTCGAGAAGTGTTACAACCCCTTTGGCTCACCTAGCTGGCAAGCCAGGCCCCCGTTGAGTGTTACAGCTCCATTGGCTTCATCAGCTACAATGGCTCTGTTTGCTCAGGTGGTTCCACTGGCTCTGTCACTGGCAAGCCTACTTCCGGTGGAAGCAGGTGTAGTGGGTGTAGCTATTGTAGTCAGCAGCTCTTCTAGACTGGTGGTCTCTAGCAGCTCTTCTAGTTCAGGATTTCTGGGTTCTTGTCTCCCGCCCAGGAAGAATGAGGGATGCAGACAACTGGAGGGTAAGTAAGGAGGAACGTATTTAGTAGACAGGAAAACTCCTGGTAGGGATAGGACAAAAAGTTGCTGACAGAGGGCTAAGGCCTGGGATTTATAAAGTCTTAAAAGTGGGATGGTTGGTTAGCACTAGCACCAATCAGCAAGAGGCACCATGATGTGGAATAGGCAATACACCAATCAGGAGTGTGTTAGGAAGGGACAATCAGGAAAAAACACACGAAAGGAGAAATCCACTGACCTGGAAGAAGGTGTGCTCACTTCAGTTCGTGGGGCTTACAGTGTAAGTTTTTACCAGGGACCCACCTTAATCTAACTGGCTATCCAGTGTCTTCCTTTCTCCTCTCTCAATATGACCATAATATGCCTTTCTTGGCTAAATTCTAAACTTCTCTGGAGTTCAAAGTTCCTGCTAAGTATAGTTACCTACACCCCATATCTGCTGATTCTTCTGTTACAAGAGATATGGCCTTTTTGTGAGCTAGAAAAGAGATTGTGACTCTCACATTTAGCCTTCAACTGATAGCTAATCTTGCTGGTTTTCATTTTCTCTCTCTAAAGTGTCTATTCAGACAATTTTAGCAAAATAATAACTAGGCACCTTCACTCTCCTTTGATACATTGAACTTTCATATTCATGAATTTTTACACAAGGGCATTTTCCTGTACTGGGACATTTTCTCAGGTCACAAACTGTGATATCATTAGCATTAAACCATCTCTTTGTTCCAGGGAAGATATGTGTCCCATATACCACTCAAGCTGTAGTTCTCATTGCTAATCAGTTAGTAATATAATGCCAAATTCAACCTCATTTTCTATGTCCACAGACCACTCATGTGCCAACTATGTCAGTTCATGTCCTCTGGGAAGTAGACTCTAGGATAGAGAAAAAAGTTCGAAAGATTAATTTGGTGGAGAAGTTTCCACAATCATAATGGAAAAAGAGTAATAGTAGGAAGAAAGAGCTTTCAAACTATGAAATTGCACTGACACCTGTGAAAAGAGAGATAGGAGAATAGATAATTGGAGGGAGAGAGTCTCAGACTGCAATGAAAGCCTAAGAAATTTCACTCAAACCCTTTGGAGGCCAAGAGAGGACAACCTGTTAAATATTCTCAAGTGATGGTACTCCCACCATACATTGTAATTGACTGAAAACAATCTGGAGAGATTGTGGCCTAACTATGAACATTGCAGTGGCTTCTGAGTGTGAAGCAGCAAAATACTGTCAGCTAACTATACTCCCCTCATATTCTTTGCTTAAAGTATATATGTTTGGTATATCCCCACATTATCCATATGTGTGTATGTGTCAGTGCATGCATATGTATATATATATATGCATACACACTCTTGCAAATTTGAGATTATTGTCCTTACTTGATTTAAAAACAAGCTGTATTCCAAACATTTCCTTATATTTTATTCAGTTGCTTAAAAGTACAACATGGGAAATCAAGGGTAGCTTGAATGGACATATCAGCACCTCACCAAATGGTTGATTATCCATTTCCTCGGAGGTTCAGGCATAAGTAAGACATCATTACTGTGAAATAAACTGCTGGAATAGATTACTAAATCTGAATTTTAAAAAATGTTGATTATTATATTTATTTTAATATTAAAATATTGAAACTTGGGGCATAGTACCACAGGAATATTAACTTCTGAGCACTGTCAGCTTCTGCACCAATCTAGCATTCTGTCACTACAAAATTTCAGTTCTCAGCAGAAGACAAATCTCAGCTGATATAGGTCAACTGGCAAGATATCTTAACTAATATTGAGGTATTGTTGCTGCTTTTCATGAGCATTAAAAGTTAAAGGCACATTTGATGTAATTTCTAAAATTATATATATAATTTAATATTTATTTTCCTTATTTTTACCTTGTTATTTTCATTATCTTGAAATGGGACAATTCCTGAAACAAAATATATGTTGATAAATTTAATATAATTTTATTGCTGTAACCTTAAAAAGGAAGCTCATTAAGTGCATGCATCTTTTAAAATCCTTGAAAATTACCTTCATAGGATGGGAGACCCTGCTGACACATCAGACAGCTGTCGCTCTGAGCAAACAAATATAAAAGAGGGGGTACGCCTGATGCTTTGAGGGTCTGCCCGGAAATCCAATTGAAGTTTTTCAAACTGACATCTGGGAAAGAAACAATGGACAGTTCCAAGCCCCAGCCAGGCCCAGAAGCAACCCCACATGAATGGGGGGAGCACTCCCGGTGAAAAAAGTGGTAAGTGAATGGAAGAGTTTTTATACACTTCTCACCAACTTCTGTCGCTCTGTAGTCCAGGTCAAGGGAGAGACAGCCCAGGTCCTCACTTCACACCCCTTCCTGCACCTGCCAGGAGCAGAGGGTTCTCGGAATCAGAACAGAGATACTGACTGTATCATAAGGGGCCCCAGGAACTCCATTTTCCACTGAGCTCTCACGACAGCGGCTGCCAACACCCCCATGGTGAAGTTCACAGGACATACCCTGTGAGGGTGGTCTGTGCTGCGAGGGTCCTCTCCCCTCCTCTCTCACCATCTCTAAGCCAGGGCAACTCACCCACTTTGGGGATCTTTCTCCATTGGCACTGGCACCAGTCCCAACTCCAGTTCAGTGCTGTAAATGCAGTTTGCCCTGAGTGGTTTTCCATCACTACCACGGCCCCTCCCATGGAACAGGGTAGGAATAAGAGGCTGTGCACCTCTGCCCAGTGCAGCGACTGCAGCTCTGCACAGCTGCAGGTTGAAGGAGAAACATCAAGTCTCTGCCAGCAAGATTGTGGCCTCCCTTCTTCTCCCGTGCAAGAAAAGCGAACTTGCCTAGATGGAAGGAGGCCACTTTTCGCTTCCCAAAGTTGAGCCGTAGGACACTGCGCCCCCGCCCCCCACACACACACCCCGCGGCCCCTGTAGTCAGCCAATCCTGCAGCTAGGATTCATGGCTTGAGAAGAGAGATGCCATTGCTCCTGGTCAGCCAAGGCCCCTGGGGCTTGTGACAGAGAAAGGGAAGAACAATCTTGAGGAAAAGGTCTTCCCCCTGCCTCACCAGACAGCACCATGGGAGCAGTACCAGCTGATTTTCCTGAGCTTGCTTCTCTCCCTGCCACATCTGCCCCTTCCACAGGTTAATCGGAGGAAGGAGGTTAAGTAAGAAAACAACACTATCTGTCACCCTAATAATAGCACCTTTAATAAAAAATAACAAAAACAAAAAATTAAAAGATAAGAGATTGACCTCACAGATGAGGAAGAACTAGCAAACAACAACAACAACAACACCAGCAATCCCCAAAACAATAATAATTCAACACCCACAATGGGTTTTCTCAGATCCAAATCAATGGAACCTCTTCAAAATTACTGTTCTCTTATGGCAGACATTGGATTCAGATTACGGTTGGCAAAGATACTCAATGAGATCTGAAAGAAAGTGGACACTCAAATTAACCAGATCATAAAAACAGTACAGAAAGTCAAACCTGACCTAGTCATTAAAGAGGAATCTCAGAACTTGAAGACCAATTTATTAAGTTAACCCAGT